>JAEBDU010000064.1:1676877-1938774 GCA_016802625.1 Heliconius numata | reverse complement strand
TTAAGACACTCCGCTCTCTACGTTTCGCCGAATTCTGGAGGCGTTGCGTGCAGTGGAAGAACTGTAAACCGCGTTTTGCCTCGATACCAGAGGCAAGAAATCAAAATATTCAATATTTCATTACCTCGACTGGGAATCGAACCCACGACCTGTCGAATTTACAGTCACACTCTTGTACTTTTATATGTATAGAGTGGCGATACGTCTGCGGCTGCGCCTATAGATGTTTTGATAATGTAACCTTAGTTTTTGTGTTGTATAATTATCCTTAATGAATATATTGGTAAGCCATTAGTTTCCTTTCATCTATCTAATATACTAGTATGTACGTGTGTTGGTCCATAGAGCGGTTTGATATTTATTTTAGTGAAAATCTATTGAGTAAATAATAAAAAAACGAAAAACTCGACCGCATAAAAGTCCTCATAAAAGTCATTAGGAACCTATTTAAATGTTACAGGCTTAATTCTTTGTGATTTAGTAGCAAAGATAGCAAGAAAGGTTGTTAGAACAACTTAAATTCATTATTCATATATTCTAAACTGTTAGATACTTAAAATGAAAGATCATGAAAATCTACAAATCATTATTAAATAGCTATTCAGCGACTTGTCATACGACGATTTTTATTTTTTTAATTTTGACATACAGCGTTTGGTTACCGCTGTGGTATATTTTTGTAATTGTCATATCTTTGACGACCACAAAGAAAGGATGAATAGATTGATGAAGAATCCTCAAAATCGGTTAATGCTTTCCACAACTTCACATAGATATGTACAAACAAACATACATACAGACATATTATGTACATTGTATATACAAATTACAAATATAACGCTACCCGGTAATAAAAAAACCTTTATCGGAGTAAATATTGAGTGACGAAAGCCAATACTCACCACAAAAACCAACAATTTATTTTAAAGTATTAATTTTCATAAATTGAAAATGTAAATAAACACGGCTGCTTTGATAAACATTGCAAAAATTGCATTTATATCATTTAGTTTTCGTCAATTTTGCAATAATTAATAAAAAAGATCGTAACTTTTGAACAGGTTCGATTGCGACGTGCTAGCGCTTGTGTCTTCACGAGGAGCTTCTGAAGCAAGTCTTTCTCTTTTTTTCTTGGTTAGGTACATGTAAAAAACCGAATTTGAGTTCAACCATTTTCAAGCCATCGTTTTGACGGTTGGTCGATTTTCAAGTAGGATAGGCCTATTGGCCAAGGTCTTTTGGCCAAGGTCTTTTTGTTATGTTTCATTTATACCAAACGACCCCCTAGATAAAGAGTTCGATATTGCTTTTATTATAGAGGCATCGCCTATGCCTATGTTAGATTTAGCACTTCTGTTCTCGGCATTTACGTGAACTGTGATTTAATAAAACAGTAAAAGTGAAGAAGAGGTGAACTCTGTCCATGGAATATAAAAACGGACTCCTTATCTATCATATCTTGTGCGTCTGTCAAGAGCATTTGAAAATTAATATAAAATATGTAGGTCTACAGTCCTTTGGAGCACAGAAATAATGAAAGTTCCAAGTCTACGCAATCGAAAGATACGAGCGTTTAAATATTATAAAACTTGCCGTATACTCAAAGCCTATACGGCAAGAAGTAAGAACAGTGCAGTACGAAAAAAAATAAGCTTCAAGCTGTATCCCGCATATAGTAGAGTAGGCAGAGGGTTAAGACTAGTGTCTATATAGACTAGCCTAGTGTTAAAACACTCCGTTCCCCACAAAAAAAAAGAAAGATAATAAAATGGAAGTTTATAGAAAAAACCTTTATAGACAATGTAATGTAAAATTTAAGTTTCAAACACATACAAAAATGTTATCAACTTATATAAAAAGGCTATATATAAATAATTAAACATCCTGCTACCTAAGTAAGACCGACACCATTGCACTCGTGCAATGCTGGCGCGCACATCTTTGGACCTGCTGGACGGATTTGAATGGAACTTCATAAATGTTTTGTTGTATGGCTAAGAGACATGGGCATTAATTGATACTTAAAGGGATACTCATATTTAATATTTTATGGGTTATGGGTTGATAACTGTCACATTTGATGTAGAATCCATCTAAACTAGAAGGAATAAATTAAGGTCAAAAATATCTGGTGAAGAACTTACTTGGAGTAATATAATACAGCTAAAATACGAAAAATAATGAAATATTACCAAATAATTAACTTATCAACCAGCTCGGGTAAGGCGTTGAATCGTAACTTAACCTAACGCGTTTGGGCGCAGGGTTTTCTGTGCCTACTCCTCTGCAGCTAGGAAATGGAAATAGCACGGCAAGGCAATAAACTCCACGCAAACGAAGTTGTTTGCGGGCACTATTATGTAATAACGTATTCACATAGCATATAGCAATAGCTTATTCACAGGTTCTTAAAATACATTTATTTATAATTATAACTAGCGGCTCCGGCGCGGTTTAGGCTGCCTGAACTATAATAAATTATATATTAATTAAAGTGTTTTTAGGGAAAATTGATTGAATATTTTAGTATGGTTATTACACTTAATAAATTATAATTTAATTCTTATGGGATTATGCTTGCTTAAATAAATTGTCATTTGAAAGAAAGAAGTGGGAAAAATGTTTAGTCACAAATTCTATTTATGTAGGCGGTGGGTACACCGGCGCTACGGACGTGTTTTTACCGCGTAAATCCCGATATCGCGGGAATTCCGGGTTAAAAAGCAGCCTATACCCACTTATATTGCTACCATACATATTTTATTGAAAGTACCATAAAACTCGTTCAGTTGTTTTTGAGATTTTTACCGACACACAGAAAACAGACAGAACGATAAAAATTATAAAATTGTTTGATTCGACTGAATCTGAAACTGTTTTATAAGATTAGATTTTGAATAAGTTCCTGCTATTTTTTTTTACAAAAAAAAAACTTTATTTAAAATATGAATCTTACAGTCACTTCGATGAGAGTATTGACCATCAATAGAGATTACTTTCTTTCGTCTTTTGCTAGTAAATGAATGAAAAATACTTTAATTTATTCTTATCCTTTGAAAAATTATATATAGGCTATAAATAACATCATTCTAGGCATATCTTTATTCTACTTGTATTTTAAAAATCAGTGCGTCGTAGCAACAACAATCCAAAAGTTCTTAAAATTATTGGTCTATATTGATCTTCGATCTCATTTTGTTAATGACCATCATTTAAAACCGGTAAAGAGTTTTTGACCTTCGCAAAGCTCCATTTATTTTATATATAACCCTTTATGTAAAACAAACGCAGTTATATTAATTTAGTTTTTTAATAGCTTATATACCTACAAAAAGTAAACTGTCGACTGAAAAACGCACAGCACATGCGACATCAACATAAAAGCAAGAAACAAACACAAATGATAGTAAGTTAACGTCTGCATGACCTTTCTACGTTTATACTAAGCTTTTACGTTGTCTATTGTGCATATGGGTATAATTAAAAACGAGAACATTTAAATTAAATCTGCTAATCCTTAGAGAGATACTTAAATAAAAAAAAAAATAATAATAAAGTAACAAGTATTAAAACGGCGTCTCAAGATCGATCTCAGAGCTGAGAGCGTTTTTAAATACGAGCCTTAAACTATACTCTATTAGTTTAAATTTATTTTTTGTCTGTAGTAAAGTATACATTCACATGTTTATCAGTAATTAAATTCTAAATAATCTGTTGCTCTAATTTATTCTGAATACGCAATATAATATAACAGTTAAAATAATTATATTATAAGCACACAAATTATTAATTAAACATGTGGAAATTCTTAATTTATTGCTATTATTATTTCTACCAACAAAAAGAAAATAGAAATAAAACACTATAAAATCCACTTGTAAACAAATGGGATGTTTCATGCATAATTTGGCACTAGGTACATTATCAGTTAAGTACGCACAACTACCTCATGCACAGACTTACGTCCGGTGTAACACCGATAGGCGAGTGGGAGCCAGGCATGGCTGGACTTTCACTGCGAGCCCTCTCTCTACGCAGGGCTTTCATTTCGCTTTTGGTATTTTATCTTTACCAAGGTGAAAATTTACCAGGGCGCCGTTGCCCGGACCTGTATGAGAAATTGTATTTAAAACAAACAAACTCTTCCGCTTTATTATATTAGTATAGATATTCATTTTTTAAAGTAAACATCTGAAAATACTCGTATGTGGACAGTGTCAATTTATACAATATAAATACCACACATATACGTTTCTTTAATAGAATTTAATAGAGCATTTAGTGATTATTCTTTTTAAGAATTCGTTATTTTTACGAGTGAAATATTTTTCCTATAACCTGTGAAAGTTAATATTAACTACAACCTAAGTGCATAAACCAATTCACGATCTGTGCTACAGTTAGAATCGGTTTACAATATCAAAATATTTGTACTTTACAAACATTCCGACTAAAATTGACTGGTGAGAAATTCAAACACTTATTAATTATTAAACAAATTGATTTAAAAATAGTCAATTTTCGTAATTAGAATAACATTTTTTACTGATTCATGATTAAAATACATTTTCCAGTGTATTGTTCTAAAGCTGGCATTATGAAACATTCAAAGATTATTTTACATAAGCACCAGTAATTTTTTACTATAGCCCCTGCAAAGTTAAAATGGATCGTCGATCCGGTGTAACCTGTATATATATATATTTTTATATGTAGGTATATCGTTTTATAGTATGTTTTACTCAAGTTGTGTGTGTTTTTATACAAATACTACTAATAATTAATAGTAATAATTTTTGGCTGTAGTACGACGACGACGTTCTATGTAAATTTTACAAATGCCGTGGCAGAAGCCGTTATAGATTAGATCCGAAATTGCGACGAGGATAATTAAGGTGATGGGGTCATAGGTTTATATGGTGGGTTGGGCGTCCATCAGATAGCAAACGGTGGCTACCAAGCTCGGCAATGCAGTCGCTATTCCTAACCCAAGTAAAAATCATTTCTTCGAGAAATATGGAACTAATTGCTAGTTTACATTAGGCATAGCTTAGCTTTTTACAAAAATGTTCGTATTTTAAATAATTTCATATATTATATAATTTTATATGTACATATACTATTTTTCATTTTTTTTTCTATTTTTTTTAAATATTATAAAACTTTTGTGGACAATTTTAATTAAAAATACAGCGTCATATTGTTTGCTAAGTAATAAGTTCTCCGAGCGTAAACTTCATACCTTTTGTGAGATTGCTTTGAACATCAAAGGTATTAAAAAAGGGACTACAATTTTTACTTGTAATTGTAATAACTTTATCTCTTTACCTATACATACAATGCATTACAAATACAATACATTCAGCTAGTCGTGGTACAGTGGCACAAGCGTGCAACTGTTAACGCGACAGGTTAAGGATTCGATTCCCATTCGAGGCAATGAAATATTTAATATTTTAATTTTCTTGTTCTGTTAACGAGGCAATTATAAACAAGTAACTAGTTTTTCTTAAACTAGTACTACCTGTAGATGCTAGCTGCCAAATTTCATAATTCAAGGTTATTTGTAACTACCATATTAATTTTGAGTCCCATTATGATGTCAAAATACGAGTTGTTTGGTATTTAATGTTTTTATTTTATAAGAATTAACCACTAACATATAGTTTTTAGATTTTTCTCTGAAATAGCTACCTACTATCTCAAATAATACCTGTTGATGCTAGCTGCCAAATTTTATAATTCTAGGTCAACTGGAAGTACTCTATGATATTTGATTCCTTTCATTGCGTCGAAATACGCATTATTTACGCATAAAAAATAGATTAATAGAAAAACAATAGCGCTCGTATCTTTTGATTGCATTCAGGTGGAACCTTACTTTTTTATGTGTTTCAAAGGGACTGTAAACTATTATACTAGAAGATATGATATTAATTTCAGCTTGATCCACGCAATCTTGATAAAAATGGTTAGATATACGAATAGACAGACATATAGGCAAATGGACAACAAAAAAAATATAGATTCATATTTTATTATACTATATTTTCATTATCCATAAAATAAAGATTTGGTAAAAATATTAAAAATACAGATAACTGCATTTACCGTTTCATATTAATATATATATAGATTTCAAATTTAAATGTAATTACTTTTATATTAAACGAAATCAGAGAAATGAAGCCAATAAAGCTCAAAGCTCTGCAATGTATAAAATATTGCAAAAATGTATGTCAATACTATTAATTTAATGATCAAAAGTAATTTTTTACTACACACTAGCGATCAGCTCACGTCTTCGCCCGCTTGAACTACATAATTGTTAATTTAGTAATCTTTATTACTTTTGTTTTTCATTAATAATAATATCATTTTAAAAACTATATCTATACTTATATTGAAAAGTAAGGTTTTAGCCAATTCAATAACATTCTTTAAAATGGTATAATTTTATTATTTATAAACCGATTGAAATAAAACAAACATTAAATGTTAAGGGAAGTCAGCAAATCAGTTAAGCCGTTTTAGAGATTAAGGTCAACAAACGCACAGATAAACATTCAAAAATTAGAAGTCAATTTATGGTTAAATTTTTTCTTATAGGTATATCTTCCATGTACAGACACCGATCCTTTACGATTTTATTATAAGTATAGATAGATATAGATTTATACCATCATTTAAAATAATCAAAATATTTACAATATAATTAAAAAAGCACGAATCTTTTATAATATTACATTTAACAAGTATTTATGATTCCGTTTAAACAAGTATTCTATTTGCGTTTAGCGTTTAATGCTACGAGTACGAGTATATCAGCCGAAACAACAATAATCTCGTGTGGAATTCTGATGCAATTTGAATACTTCGTAATCGATCATCAATGCGATCATTCTCGTGAATTTGGAAACACATTTCAGATAATGTTAAAATTATTCAGATTTGTAAGCCGTTAGTATTACAGTAGGTACAGTATACAGGGTGGAAGAGGCAGCGCTTCTTTTACTGAAACTGCATATAGGGTAAAATATTTCAAACCCAGAATTAAAAAAAATAATCAAGGTACCTCAACGGTTTGGACATAGGATTTTTTTTTCATTTCACGATTTTTATCCATACCTGTATTTCGTGTCACGCACACATACGTATGCGACGTTGCCGCTTTGACAGGTAAGTGTGTGCGTGCCTATGTTATACTTTACAAATGGCGTTTTATTTTAAAACGATAATTTTATTATTTATTTTGTTTGAAAAAATAACTTTTTCATTTTTGGGAATTATTTTTTTTCTGAATTATATTAGGCTTTTATAGAGTAGTTAAAACTGTGGTTTCATTTAAAGTGGTGCATTCAATTCCACCCTGTATACAATATATAAAAAGGTATGGAATCTGTGCTGTAGCATAATATCACATTTCAATATCAAACAGTTAAAAGTGTTACCGCCGCGCCCACCATAAATTGAAAAATCACCGCAGAAAGCTAATCGTTTTTTTGGGAAATACTTAAAAAATAAACTTTTTGGGAAATACTTTGGAAAATAATAAACTACTTTAAGCACCGAATACTGAAACTAAGTAATGAATTTATTCTGAAACGAAGGCTCTTGTGAAAACTCAGACACATTCTGTATAATTTGTAACACGAGTTATTCTAGCAATAAACTTGGAGAAGAATAGATTCAGAGTCAGATCTGTAACTTAAGGTTTCACAGGATTTTTGTCATTTAGTTATTTAATAATACATTTAATTTGGCCCCCAGGGTGCCATATAACCCTCACTTGATCTCAAATTGTTTAATTTGTATTTATTTAGAATATATCTTCTTTATAGAAATATTTTAATAATCTGTCGCATTTTTTTATTTCATAGTAAATCATATATAGCTACATAAATATTAGAAAACCGCTGGTATTATTTACAGTTGTATAATTAATTACATCGTTGTGATCGTAGTTATGGGAGACAGAGACAGAAGTTAACTTAGTCACCTAGTTAACTTAGTTGTTAAAAAACGTTGAGTTGCTGTTTTATTTTTAACAAATACAAGCAAATAAGTAAGTAGACAGAGGTAAAAAGAAGTTAAGGTTAAAAACCTGTATCACCCGTTACTCCGTTTTCAAACTTTACTCGCTTTATGTTGTGGAGGAGCCAACTTTCTTTTAGTTAAGAGAATTCTAATTTCCTAGTCCAGTTTAAAGAATTCTGCTTACAAAATTATAATTTTGTCCAGATTTAGAGATTTTCTGAAATTTATTGGTTCCTATATAACCCTACCGCGCAGTGTGCATCTATATAATTTAGCGTGACTTTTGACATTACATACGGTAAATATTACAGGTGCTCCTTTAAATAGTAGAACTATCCATATAAATTTCGCTAATATAAAATATTTAGAATAGAAAAATTGATAGAAATGCATAGTGTATATTGTATGTATCAATAACATTATTTAAATTAGTATATTAATATAGACTACTATACTATTTTTTTTAAATATATAATTATAGCTTTGCACTTATTACAGTTGGTCAAGTCTTCGTTTTTCCATTTTTTGTATAACATACATTGGTGGGATGTTAACTAAACTATTCTTTTTCTACACAACTTTCATTAAAATTGATTTAATTTTATCACTATGGAACATTTCTTAAACGTTTTCTTATATTTTATTTATATTAATTTATATACAAAAAATCAATCACTATTTTAAACGAAATTAATACACTTACACATTCACTGTACACATCGATATCACTTCAACTTCACTTTAAAAGAACATTAATTCTCCCTCCCTATTCATTCATTCATCCAAAAGTATTCACACTTTTATAAAAGAATTTTTCAGCGAAAAGTATAAGCAACCGTTAGTAAAAGATTTAAGTTTTATTGTTTTCGCAACTATTATGTAAAAGTACCTATGTAATTGCAACGCAAAGTAGTATTTTTTTTTCAAAATTTTATTATTTTATATTTTAATTTTTGTGATAAAATACATGATTTTCAATATTATTTGGCAATAAATATGATGCGAAAAGTAAATAGCACAAAATTCCATTACCGTTTATAACTTTTTTAAAAGAATAATCGCAAAAATGCTACAAATACAAAATAAATACTCAAAATAAAATTAATTTTAAACATATAAATAAAATTTGGTTTTACAAACAACGTTACTTTAAAGTTATTTTAAACGAAAATTACTTGTTATAATTGTATTTTTATATGAATCTAAATTTAAATCAACTTAAAAGTTTGAACTTTGTTGCATTCGATATGCTTACCTTTGTGCTCCTATTTGGAAGCTTGGTGACCGATTCGCGAATGCTGGATCACTGACGCTAAGGGTTGGTCCACCCTCTGCTTATATACCAGCTCTGGTGCGCCGGGTACCTGCGCATACTACCTCCTCACCTCTAGCCCACCTACACCAGATTTGCATTTAAGCGGCTATCTTTTTGTATAATATAAATATTTGACCAAAACCGGCATAAAGACGTTCTTCTTCCTTCGGTGATTGTTACAATATTTTTTAGACATATTTAATTTGTTTGAATTTGAATTAAATCGATTAATCAGCAATATCCTAAAAAATCGTCTTTGTATTTTTTGGGCAAATCTTATACCTATTAAAAAGCAAGTCTTCTACAGATATGAACATAATATAAGTGCGCAATTGAGTTCTCGCTTATTTTTATATTAAAATGTAATTTTATTGTGAATGAAACGTTACATACACATGTTGGAAATATTGTCTATTGCTAGCTACAAGTTTTTCCTATCTTTTCGGGCGTCTCGTAAAACTCGAAAACCGTTTTGGTAGAAATGTTCTACTTTTGGGCCATTTACGAACTAAGCTATTTTTAAATGTTGTTCATACGGGCAAAGCTGTTAAGCAGCCACACCATGTGCCATCGAAGGGGGCAAGTAACAATCGGAGGATGCAATATCTCAGGAATATATCAGGCGGGATAAAACTCCTCATTTATGTAGGTATTAACAGGTTTGCCAACATGATGCTAAGCACTTCATGTAGAAGAATCACTTTCTATATCTCTAGACGTATTGTGGCAATTTTTCGCGCAGTGCTCTGATAAATTGAAATCGATACCAATTCCGATGGTGGTACAGTTCGGTTTCAAGCTTATAGTGACCGACCTGGTCCCACCAAATACAAAGCATAAACCAAATAAGACTGTACATGCGACCGAACCGACTTACATGCAACGGAACCCGCACGGCACGTATCATAGGCACAGCACTTTGCCTTACAGCAGCATTTCTGTAAACTTTTTTAAAACTAAAGATCGAGCTCAATGGCGTGCCATTGGAGAGGCCTATGTTCAGCAGTGGACGAGGACAGGCTGATGATGATGATGAAGATGATGATGATGAGATAAGATGAGATGAGAATGACATGAGATGAGGATTATTATAACTTTGGGTAATTATAATTTTGTTAAATATAAACAATGGATTAAAGTTTCTAATATGATTTATGTAAATATAAATGACCTGAAAGTAATGATTCTACCTAGGAAAATGAAGAATAGTACGAACAAATGACACTTACATTTATCAAGACACGCGCCAGAGTGTCCAGCCAAGTTAAAAAGCTGGAAACAAACAATGTGTATTTTACGAACCATTTCAAGCTGCTTTTAAGCCCTTCTTAATTCGTCAACCAATTAGTTCGTATGCATGAAATTTAGCACATTTGTTAATACTCCTAACTTGTGATTTATAAAATTTTAATAATTTAAGTCAAACAATTATTGATTGACGTTTAAAAATAGGCATTTTTGTGACAGACTCACTCACTTATCAAAAACACACAAAACATGAATCAAAACACTTCTAGGTTATCTAAAAACTTGGTAACAAGGTAAGTTATTGTACAAATATAGGAAAAAAATTAAAAACTAATGATTACTATGAGGCCGTTGTGGCGGAGCATAACAAGGCTGTGACTGTAACGCGATGGTTGTGGATTCGATCCCCACTCGAGGAAGTGTAATGTTTATTCATGTTTACTATTTTTTACAAAAGGTACGGACCATAAGTCTGCAGTGTAAGCAAGAATTATTTAAAAAAAACACTAGGTTCCCTCTGTCTATCCTGCTGCGCGCGGGATACAGCGTGAAACTACGAATCAAAGTAACAAAGTTAAGTATAAAAATTTGATCTAAGAACCTAGGAAAATCAAGCGATTTTTAAAATATAAAGTCTTAACGATAAATAGTAATAATTTCAAAATCAAAACCATAAATGAGAAATGGGAGCCAAGTTAAATGTTAAGTAATGCGTCGTTTTCGATTTCACCGACAAAAGAATGGTAGATCTATATGGGTGCTTAGTTCTGTGTTCATTCGGGATAAAATTTAAACACTAAATTTGACTTGGCAATTTTTTATCACCAAGGCACCTTATTAAATATTGACCTGATATTCCAGTACAAGCTAGAGCTTGCAATAATTAATCCTATACCTAATAAAATTGTCAAGTAAAATTTGAACTTGAACTGTATCCCGAGTTATTTATTTATTCGAATTACTATCACAATTTAAAAATCTATCAAAAATATTTTCTTTTATTTATTTATTTACCTATATCGGACTTGTTAGAAAACATTTTCTGCCTTACTTTTTTCGAAATTTACATCCTACATATATTATGTAGATTTAGTGAATTGGATTGGATAAATTTAGTTTTCGATTTATGTTTAATTATAAATCTTGAAATATGTATTGTATGTTATTTTTCATAAAAGTAATTTTGTCCTGAACTATCTAAATATATTTCATATTATAAATATTTATAACAATAAAAACTATTCTACCACTTTTATTAACAGAAGGTATGTACCTACTTTAGAGATAGATATGTATCTATCGTAGTCTTTCCAATTTATTTCGGTAAAGAAAGAATAAGTTGAACAATAATATAATATGCCGGAGAATCTTCAAGAATCGTCTTATATTATAAAAGATTTCTGCTACGTAAATTTCAAATTTCAGCTACAGTAGTTACTTGGGTATACTCTTCGTAAGCTCGAACTTTGGTAGATACGCGTTTTTGAGCGAAATTAAATTAAACATGATTTTGACTCGAGAGTATAATTTTAAATCAATCTTAAATTCTCAATATTTTTAATTGAGTAGAATATGTATCAAAATATTATATTACTAACTATACTTAATTATTTTTATTTTAACACTTTATTACACCATAATAAAATAAAATTAAATTAACTAAAGCACAAAACGAAAAACAAACATAAATTAACTTAAACAAAAAAAAAACAAAAATAAAGAAACAAATGAAAAACGGTGAAAGGCCATCATCATACATGCCGTACATATCACCCACAGGTGATCTCCACCAGGCAACCTTTAACTTAAAAAAAATGAAAAAAAACTACTACATTACCTAAGGCTTCGCCCGCTTATTAGAAGGGAAGTTACTAAAAATTATGTATGAGACTTGACACATTCTAAGTGTCCGTAATAACACTGACCGCAGGTACAGATGGTTACATGAAAACAATTAACGAGATTAAATGAAATTAGCGCGGTCAACCAAGCAAGCTCTTCTGCTTTATACTACTCGTATTAGTATAGGTTAATTTTATATGTAGGTATATGATACACACTTACACAGGGTACATTTAAAAAAATACCTTCACATTGTATCTCACAAATGCAGAGCAGAGGAAATCTAACGTAAAAGCATTCCTTTCCCAATTTCCGCTAAATTGTGTGTTGAGTGGTGGAACTTAACGCCGCATTTTGTCTTGATCAGAATGTGCTAATTAACATATTTCATTCACTCCAGCGGAACTCGAGCCAGACGCCGTGCCGTTAAGCTTGGACGGCCTTATACATACATTTAACAAAAAGATAGATGATTTGAATATGAGTTGACGATAAATGAAGAAAGAATACTAAATCATGTAGAAGTATAAAGCAAGAATGTGTTAAAGCAAAGGAGGACGGGGTAAATTGGGAGACCGTCGCGGCACAGGGAAAGGAGACTGTAATGCGGCGGTTATAGGTTCGATGTCCACGCGAGGGAATGAACTATTATTTATTAATATTTCATTTCTTCGCTCTGGCATGACGGTAAAAGCCCGCCCGTTGAGTTCCGCCGCTCAACACGCAATATTTCGAAAAAAATCGGCGGAAAGTGGGAAACGGAGGGTTATAACACTATGTTCCTCCTTCCTACCCTGCTATGTGCGGGATACATCGCGAAGCTGAGTTGATTTTAGGAAGGGTTAATGAGATTGAGCTTGGAATACGAGTGTCTACAGGAAGGCCACGTATAGTAAAATTAGGCGGTAAATATGGAAAGGTTAAAGGAAGTAAAACAAATATGTCTCTGCCCATCACAGTAAATTAAAAAGGTTTAAAGTCAGCTTTGTAGTTTTAGTATTCAGCTAAATTGATTAAAAGCTGGCCGTGCTAAATTCGACAGATGTATTTCCGATGGTCCCTCTCACAGTTACTTGGGTTAAATGGAGGTGTTTTAATTAAGAAAATCCTTGGCGGTTGTGAAATC
The DNA here is from genome assembly GCA_016802625.1 of Heliconius numata. NCBI lineage: Eukaryota > Metazoa > Arthropoda > Insecta > Lepidoptera > Nymphalidae > Heliconius > Heliconius numata. The sequence continues at coordinate 1,925,206 of JAEBDU010000064.1, read as the reverse complement.
TTTGCGTAATATTTAATAAAATAATTGGTAAGTAAAGAAATAATTATCTTGTAATATTTTTGTTTAATGTTGAGATAATTTAATATATTATTTCTTGTTAATTAGTAGTTTTGTTTTCCTCAAGCAATCTTGTTTATTTCACAGCAATTTTTTTTTTAATGAAAGTCAACTTAATTTGTAAAACACAAATGATTACAATGAGACATTCCGTTCCGATCACTTTCGGTCGATTTTTTAGAGGCATTGCGCGTTGAGTTGCGGAGCTCAACGCCGCGCTTACCCTCGACATCAGAGCGAAGAAATTAAAATATAAATGTATATAAATATTTCATTTCCTCGAATGGGGATCGTACCCACAACCGTCGCGTTACAGCCGGCCCATCTTTTCGATGTAAAGTATTACATAGTATCTAGTACAAAATGTAATAATTGCAAATGTTGCTACAAATGTACCTCTGAGAGGATTATAATAAACCCTATACCAGTTCCGCTGTCCAAATCGTTTGACCCATTTAGTCTGTAGAGCATATAATAAGAACGCTTACACGCATATACGTTTCATGTATTGTGTTGCTGAATAAGAAAATAATTTTCTTATTGTTTTGAAAATAAAGGATTTTCGATACTGGAAACAACCATTGATAATGGCTTATTTTATAAAAATATTTAAATATTGTAATAAAATTTTCTTACGTTGATATGTATCCTAATAGTTCCAATACCTCACAGATGTAATATTGATTTACTTAAGATAAATATATCTATTATGAATATATCTATTTATATAAAACTAACTGAAGATGACAAAAAAACTAATCAATAGTTTAAAAAAAAAATTAAATATTTTTTGTTATATAGCTGTTAAGGTGAAACCACGCACAGGGATTACGATTTTGAAGTTGGCAATGGCATGGCAATTGGCAATGGTCACAAACACATCGCGAATGAGTTCGCGTTCCGGGCACCAGTTGCCTTAGATGGAGTACTTCCGAAGTAATTAGATAAGCATTAACTACCGCCACCTAACGAGTTGTGTCTAATGTGAACCAGAGAAAAATCACTAAAGTAAGACTGTAAGCGCGACAGGTTGTGGATTCGAGTCCCACTAGAGGTAATGAAATTTTATATATTTTCATTTTTTCGTTTCGGTGTCGAGGCAAAGCGGAGCGCATATTAAAAAATGTAGAAATATTTAAATTAATACGTATGCTTAGTCTAATATTAATTGATCTCGATCTTATTGCAATAATATTGAAATAATACTTTCATATATGCATAATAATGCTTATTTAATTTTTCATTATCATATGCCTGTCGGCCATATTTTCACTCGTACATAGTTGCTTCATATAGAAAGCTGAAAACCTGCTTAATTATTTGGCAAACCATTATTTGGTTAAAATTGTTTTGTGTTCTAAACTAATCGAATCTATAATTTACAACCGCAATATAGACAATATTTTACGCAGACTCCATATTTACTAGATTTGAATAAATCTGTTAACATTTTCAGCTTGTATAGAAACAATCAGATATAATAAATGAAGGTTAGAAATGAATATAAAGAAAGGGTGCGAGTCCAGTGTATAGGTTGTGCGTGTTACACGCGATCGACCAATAAACAAACTTCGACATGACGTCAATGAAGCTACGGAACTTCATGGTTGTACGCCATGGAAGGAACCTTGTGTTGGTACGTTGGTACGTAATAAGTATAGTTAATCACGTAAGTATCAGTTTAACCTCGGTAATGGGTACGATTCACGTAACAACTTAATTATCAACCAAAAAGGATAACTTATTTAAGCATATCTAAATTACTATATAAGTTAATTCTAGTAAATGCGGTCGAAAGGCTTCAAGCTCGTTAATTTTTAATATTGTCTATTTTCTTAACTTATTCAGATCTATAATTTCTCAAAATAAGAGTTTTTTTTTTTGTCATTTATTATATATTGTCATTTTTATTATATATTTATTAGTATACATTTATTATATTTTTGTCATTTAGTATATTTTAATTTACTCCTTAAGAAAATTTACTCCTAAAAGAAATTAATGAAAAAAATACTACAAATATGAATTTATATACCTAAGAAATCCAAATAATATTTCACATTTAGACTAAAATAACGTTTAGGAGTTAGTAAACAAAACAATATCCACATACCTCATTATTGTCTTGTACTTGTTTTCTTCGTCTTAAAGTAGAATCTTGATATCTCACTGGATCTTCGCCCGACACTGCTATTTGATACGAGAGTCTCCTTCCCTTAGTGTCTGGTTTTTGACAGTAAAGCTCATGTTCAGGTATGCAAGAAAAGTCTTGATATGAGTGGTACGTCTGCGTATCTTTTAATTTTTCGTTGTCAGTCTTTCGACGTAGATAATTCATCAAACCTTCACTGGCTATCCACGTTACCCTAAAATTACAGGTTATTTACTACATATATGTATATATTATTTTGGCCGTAGACTAATGTTTTATTAATCATTTTTAAACAAAAATAATACTTAATTTGGCCATTAATACTGTTACAATTAAAAATAAACAAGATATTACATTTGAATTTGGAATCTGCCATTTTTATTTCAAATCTGCTTTTATTATTTTCGCGCCATTATATTATAAAATATTTTGTGGTGTTAAAATTAAGCAGGGTGATAAAGAGAATAAAATCGCTGTGATTGCATCGTAACCTTTTCGAGATATGAAGATAGCACCTAGAACCATGTCGCGTATTTTAAAAGATGAGTGAGGACGTTGGAGAAGTTAAAGAACTGTTGCAGCCAAAGAGGTGGTCCCTTTCTCTTCCAATAAGCTGTATACAATTTTAATGATTCTATATCAATGTATTATAGTACTATTATATTGTAATAGTAATAAATGTTACGTACAATAAAAAATATTTTTTCTTTATAACAATATTTACGGCAAGATTAAATATAATATTTTACTATATATATAAATATAAACAAATAATAACACAAATAGTTTAAAATACTTAGTTTCAGTTTAACATAGTATAATGTTCGGAGTGGCTATTTTTAAAATTTGGAAAATTTCGGCAAGACCTTCCTTACACCTCGTTCACACGGGAGATAGCTTTCTATCTCCCGTTACTTTAACAGCGTCAAAACCAGGTGGAGGAGATTTGATATCGCGTACAATTTGCCTGTTCATACGAGCGACTTTAAATCACTTTTTTGCCGTCTATCACGGCAGTAAGACGTGTAAATGGTTGATGCAGAACAACTAGAAGTATCGACATTTTAATTCATTAATTTCAATTTTAAGTCTGTTAGTAACTAATTTTTGTATTAAATAAATCAGCTTCACGCTGTATTCCGCACACAGCAGAGGGAACCTAGTGTTAAGACACTCCGTTCCCCACTGAATTCTGCCGAATTCTGGAGGCATAGCGTGTTGAGTGGCGGAGCTCAACTCCGATCTTTGCCTCGACACCAGAGCAAAGAAATGACAATATAAATGTAAATAGGTAAATATTTCATTTCCTTGAATGGGAATCGAACCCACAATCGTTGCGTATGGGTTTGTCTCCGACAAAGTCGCCGTGTGTTCGGGGGGTTACAAGATTATTAGATAAGCGATTGAATATCGGAACAGAATGTAATTTCTTCGAAAAAAAATATTTAAAAGAATCGGGAATATTTTCAACCTTCCTATCGAGGGTGACTTCCCAGAATGGATAAATAACCTTTCATTAATTATAAGGTTTTGACTGGCTGACAGCGTAAAGTTGCTAAAATAGTCTGGCTTAACATATATACATTGATATTTCTTATTTCAAAAAGAAGACTTGAAAGAAACTTGAAACCTGTTATGGCGTAGTGGCACACGCGTTTTATGGAATTGATTATTATTTTTTTTTGTAATTTCATTTCTTCGCGCGGCGATGAGGTTCACCACTTAACTCACGAAAGTGGGAAACGGAGTGTCTTAGCACTAGGTTCTTTGGGTACCCAGCTTTATATGGTATATAAAGTGGAAAAAAAAAGAAAACTCACCTATTTAGATTAAGACATTCACATATGAATAATATGTTTGTGTGATTTCCTTTACCTTTTCGAATGTGGTGTGTTGCTGCGCTGTTTTCTTGCGTCAAGACCAGAATTCATTGATATTGCGCGTGATTTCGGCATGCTTTTTCTTAAGTGGAAATTACTATCTACAACAAAAGTTAAAATAATTAAGTTACAGAATCGTGTGACTAAATGCGACTGGTTGTGGCTTCGATCCCAACTCGAGGATATGAAATATTTATTTAAATTTATATTTCCATTTCTTCACTCTGGTCTCAAGACAATACGCGGCGTTGAGTTCCGCCACTTGACACGCAATGTTTCCAGAATTCGACGGAAAGTGGGGAACGGCGTGTCTTAACACTAGGTTCTCTCTGCCTACAGTGTTGTATGCGGGATACGGCGTGAAACTGATTTTGTTAACAAATAATTAATTTACAAAATAATATATAATAGAACTTAGGCAATCAAAAATATGCTTTTTAGGAAATGTTTAATTGGATATCGGACTCCATGATCGTTAAAATTAATATTAAAATTATATATACTTGTAATAGGATAGTTCCTGACTTTAGAAACAAAGGTCAAAAAATTCAAAGACTACAAAATTAATACAAATTATACGCGATTGATCCGGTCAAATAGTTTAAATAAAGATTAGCTTTAGCTTACTTAAATCACTGTTCGAGTGTGATTCTTCAAGTGTAGGATTGGACGAGGTGACGTATAAGGTCGGCTGGCTTCCAGCGAAGTTGTTCATTGGTTGTTGCAGGGACAGGGTAGAGGTGCTGCGAACTACTCGAGACGACGCGTGCAAGCTTGTTCTGCTTCCATCAGACTCCTTAAATACAAACAAAATTGCATTACAATTAATTATTTATTAATAATTATTAAATCACAATAAAATAATAATCGTGCCATAGGTACTCACTAAAAATACATATCTAAATCAATATTTTAACGAGATACATACACATACAAACGTAATTGCAGAGCTTGAGGAACCAATACGTTACACGTAATTTAGAAAAAGTATAAATTTCAACACGCAATGCCTCCAAAAGTCTTAATACTAGGTTCCCTTTAACCTCCCTGCAGTGTGTGGGATACAGCGTGAAGCTGAATTTTTTTAACGCAGCGGAATTTGAACCCGCGCTTCTTGATTTAATTTTCAGAACGCTAGACGGTTTTTTATAGGCGCGTGTCTTCTAAAAAAGTATTTTGTTAAGTGTGGAATTGTTTATACTAATCACACTAATGACGTTGTTATAAGATACTGTTATGCATAAAACTATAATTGTATATCTACAAGTATTATCATATATCTATATGTTTTTTAAGGAAATTGAAATAATAATTGGTATATGTTATATATATATAATTAAATAATGTTCTAACGAATTCAAGTCTCTTTAACCAACTATGTATATATTGGTGAAATTTAGAAAATATATTGTTACTGATTTTAACATATATAAAAATATTATAATGTTAATAAGTCATAACTTTGCACTAAACACTCGATAAAAAACAATGTAATATTGGAATTATTTAAAATTTTAAATTCTTAAAATAATATTTCTACAACCAGTTAAGTAATTTTTGAAATTAATCTATAGTACTCACTTCATAATCACATGCATTTATATCAGAGTTGGAAGTTGGAGATTCTTCAATTAGTGATTGAAGGGAAACGGACTTTGACACTTGCCGCTTAAAAAATCTGTTTTCTTTTCTAAATATTTCTCTCGTATTTCTAATGAGACTATTCATTTTCTTCTTAAAGGTAGAAGATTTCCGTTCCAGTGGAGTTTTCCAAATTGAATGCAAATCTACTTCAGATTGTGAGAAATCCTCCTGCTTCGATAACATCGTATGATCTAGGGACAACTTTCTCTCCCGAATGTTTTTGCTATGTTTACCATCTATATCACATACATTAATATCATTGTGAATTTGCTTAAAATTATAATTAGAGAGAAGTTCAGTACTTTCATAATTCGCTGCCTCTTCTAATATAGTATTACATTGATCCGTTTGCATAGCACCATCGATCTGGACATTTGAATTTGTTGCGCTCAGAAATTCAGTTGAATCATTATTTTCTAAAGAGTCTCTAAAGTAATCGTTGTCATTCAAAACGTCACTGCAAGCCGGGGCTAGCGATCGACTGCTATTACTCATCTTAACTGTCCTCAGTATTTCTTTTATTTTCAGATTCTCCTTTATATTGTTTACATCGCTCAAATTTTGTTGATATTTGTCCTTATTCTCTTTTGTGTGCTTATCTTTTTTCCACTTTTCTTTTAACTTATCCATATTAACGCATGGACATCATAAAACAACACTAAAACCAAAACATTGTTTTCAATATAACAAAATATTTGACACAATTTTCTAAATTATTCCACATGGCCGTAGAAGAACTTATCAGCTGCGGACGTCAACGTCACACCTGTATAAATCGTTTAATCGTAGTGAAGGTTTGTGACGATAACGAATATTCGCTTAACTTACGATTCACAACTAGTGAACGAATATAGAGAAATTATAATATTTAGAAAGAAAACTTTACGTGATAAAATGTGGAATAGCTAACAGTACTAACATGTGGTATTTTAGTGCAAATTGAATAAATATGCTCCAAGAAATAAAATTAAGAAAATACAATTTGAACATTATCTCCCCCTTGAGATTATCTTTGATAATACAACAATACATATCAATTTTTATCTTTTCTAGCTACACACGCGAATAAAGCCCTTATGTTAATATAGTAGGTACCTACTTATTTGCCATTTTGCTTTGCCTCGAAACCAGAGCGAAGAAATAGAAATATAAATTAAAATAAATATTTTATTTCCTCGAGCGGGGATCGAACCCACAACCAGTCACGTTTTACAGTCGCACTTTGTGTCCCTGTGCCACGATTGGTCTATTTTAAAGCAATTTATAATCAACGAAATATCAATAAAACTGAACAAACAATAATTAATTACTATTATTAAGCTTTATACATAATTTAAACCTAATCTTACCTGAATAAGAGTACTTCGCAGCTTAAATTCTACAGGCCACGTTGTACAAACCACGCCATTTTAAGTTCCGGTTACGCTAACAGTTTCACTCATTTTTCTATAAATAATCTAAATCCTTATATAAATGCTTCTAATTGATAATGTAGTAGGAACGCCGAAGGGCCATGCCCACGAAATCAGGTAAAATATTTTTAAAAAGACCAGATAAATTTAAAACACGTGTAAAGTGCGTACGACGGTCAGTAAAAGGAACAAATAAAAAAGACAAAGAACGAGATCGAGTTAATTACAAAATGTGGGTAGCCAAAATTAATAATTAGCGGCTTAAAGAAAAATATTAATAGTGACATTGCCATCATTTTCAATGCCTTATTGAAATCAACTAAATAAATATTATATTTATTATATTTTATTATATTTACTTAATTAATAAAAAACTTATAATTATGGGATATATTTTTATGTCTATTTTATTTTTTCATCCTCACACTGTTTCCTGGCTCCCTCTATGTACGGTGCAGGTGAAGCTAAAAAAATGGGTAAAAAAAATAAGTTAAAATAGAATCGATTATAAATGACGATAATAAAAATCAAGGTATGCGCATAATAAAATAGTATTCGAATATAGCACTTGCTTTTTTTGAAAAATGGTTAAAAAATAATATTTCATTGCCCATATTTTACAGTAGACAAAGAATTGTGGAGATGGTGAGCTAAGCAATTTTAATACACGTTAAGTTCATTTTGAAATATTGATTACTTAATAAAACTTATTTCAATTACTTAAACAACTTACTTTAACTAAATAAAATATTTGAAATAAATAAATATTATCATTATTATTATTAATTAAGTAGATGATCATATAAACAACACACTCCTAAGATAGTCTAGAACACTGTTGTTAAAATAATAGTAGATCTAATAGTAAAACTATTTATTATAATTAATACAATTTTATATAATAGTGACAATGCACAAACAACGGACCGCGGATGAGAGAGCCTTCTGTCTAATGACAGAGATTTAATAAGACGTTATTGCTCGTGAGTTTAGCGCAGGCGTCCCTAATTTCAATATCCGTCATTCGTGTACTTCATTCACTACTCCAAAACTAGAAACTAACTAACTAAACTAACGTATAATTAAATAAATGTAGAACATACCACTGCATTGATTACTCTGCGTATTCTAATACAAAATGTAAAAGTTGGATAGCCCAGAAAGTCGCTAAGCTTCTTACGAACTCACTTTGAGAAGACTGCCATCATACGCAACATCTTTCAAGCAAACCTACGTATTTACATGTTTCCGTTGAATTCGATTCTTAAACGTTTATTATTTTACTTAACAATTAAATCAAATGTTTCCATTTAACAACAAACAGCACAAGTAATAAGCTACTCGTAAGAAACTATATTTTCTTTATTCTTCTTTTATTTAATACTTTCATAACTTTTTCATTTCCAACGAATAGAAGATATGTATCCTATTAAAGTAAATAACACGTACACTGCAAAATGCGTTTCTTTCAACAAGAAATACTTAGTTTATTTCTCAGAATATTCAAGTGCAAGAAGTCACAGCCATTCGTTTTACTCATAAAACTTTAACTATTGATTCCGCTCATATCTGTAGTCTGCCCACTTCGACAAACGTATTTTTCAAATACTTAAGAGAAGTTACGAGAAAAAAAATATTTTATTTAAGGATAAAGTAAATAAGAAAAATAAAAATCAGATAAAAATCATCATAAAATAAATAAAAAAATAAAAAAATAGAAAATAATACTTTTAATTACTTCAAAGTTTAGTTTGGATGACAATGCACGATATGGTGTGTGACATCATTCTAAGTTCAATATGGCGGACCATCCAAGTATATTTAATTATTAAATTCAAATTGGCCAAATAGTTATTTTTAATACACTTCAACAATATGGGTATCAAATTAAAAGGCTCGTTGAGAGTAACTCGAAAAATAATATGACGTCATTCTTAATCCAATGTGGCTGACCATCTAAGATGACGGAAGAGTTGTTTTTAATGCACTTCTGTAATGTGAGAATCAATGTTGGGCTTGTAGAAGATACAAAATGAAAAGTAGTACTGTCGACTACCCCGTTATCTACTTAAGCTGGAAGCTCTTTGCTGCTGTAAAATTATTAGGTCTCCTTGTTGAAGAGCTGGTCTGATCTTGTCACAATGATGCGTTGAATGAGATGAACAGACTGAGAAACCTAGCTAGCGATAACCAAGAAGCAAAAAATAAATTATATGCATAAAATCTTTTTTAAAATATTTTTTCTTTTTAAATTTTAACTATCAAGTTATAACCTCATTATACACAATTTCATATTTCATATTATTTTTCAAATTATAAAAACTTGTGTAATTATTTACTAGTAGATTCTAATTTAATTATGTAAAATCTGATGTTTAAATTTTTTAAGATTCAATTTAATTAAATATTGATCAACGGGACAAATAAAGTGATTTATTCTCCATGTCTGAGTTATTGGTTTTGGTGGAGAACACATATAAAAGTATAAATAAGAAGAAGAAGAAAGGTATAAATAAGGAGAAGAATTCATTCGGTCGAAAATAATTAAAATATATATATTTCAATTAATTTAATTAAGTATTCATTACAAAATATCCCAGCGTAAAAATGTTAATTCAGATCAAACAATCGCTATTTGTTTCTGAAGTATGTACCTATGTATACATTAAATTTATATAAAAAAAACATATCTAAAATGTACAAAAATCATACGTAAAATGACTTCACTATAGTTCCCCCTGCCTACGTCGAAGGCCTACGTTTACTTCTTTGCAGGAATATCCGGTACATCAAACTCACTGACTTGAGCATCCACCAGCTGTTTACTTCTGAGCTTGATTACCGCGTGGCTCGGCACGTTAGCATCTTCCATTTCAAATTCTATTAATCCTGATAAAACAATTATTACTCAATAAAGAAAACAAAATATCAATTTTACATACTTTGAGAGGCCGTTGTGGCGCAGCGGTTATGGCTGTAACGCGACGGTTGTGGGTTCGATCCCCACTCGAGGAAGTGAAATATTTATTTACTTTATATTTCCATTTCTTCACTCAAGAAAAGAACTACTAAACCATAATATTACATAAAGGGAAACTTGTAAATGTTATACAATTAAATATTGTTTCCCTACCCCCTAAGCTAGGAACAAATCTGTATTTCCTCTTAACTGTGATTATGAATGTAAAATAGATTTTTTGTAGATTTTATTATGAATCATACAAACAATCATTTTTGAACTATATAACTAAATACTCGTACAACTACAAATAAATCTTTGGTAGAAGAAACTAGATCTAGAAGTAGATATTTTGGTAACAAATATAAAAGAAATTATTGAAAATAGACATATTTACCCCCTTCAGCCGTAATTTCATCTTTAAAGTTATCTTTCATAAATCTGGCTAGGATATTATGATAAAAGAGTCTTGCACTGGCTCTGACTTCATCATTTATTTCCATCTTAGACACGGCTTGTATGAGTAAATTAATTTTTTGGCGTGCATTTAGTATTAATTTATCAACTGGAATATATTAATTAGGTTTTTAATAATAACTACTACTAATCATTATGTTTATCAATAACAACCAACCAGACTTTAATAAAAATGTTGTATAATTTCGCATGAGGATGCCCACTTTTGCCACTTCCACCCGAACCACACACACATCAAAACACTTCTCCAACTTTTCGCCTAATTATCAAAACTTGTTGAGTAGCGTAACTCAACGCCGCGCTTTGCTAAGTTACCAGAGCGAGTAAATAAAAATTTTAAATATTTCATTTCTTCAAATAGGAATTGAACCCACAGCCTGTTGCGTTTTAAAGTTGCATGTTTATAAGGGGTATAAGCCACGCCTGGCCTTTATATAAATCTCTTTGTTAATTTCAAAGAATAAAAAACATCTATATCAACTAATACAATAATCTTATTACAAAATCTTCTTATAATTTTATAGAACGCTATAATAATAATTGAATTCATCGGATTACACCGATTAAATGTATAAAAATAGTTGTCTGATAAACGCTTAAGCATAAACAAGCTTCCAAAGTATAATATTTTCTACTATCCAGACAGAAAGAAATAAAAGATACCTTTATAATAATAGATAAGTCTATGAATAAGTGAATATATTTTTCCTTTCACTTTAATTTTTTTTTTACAAATTTTTTAATTATTTTACAATAAGTAAAATATAAAGAATAATTCGAACATATATTTATAATTCTAGGATAAAGTGGATTTTATAAGATTTTCCTACAAGCTGTTTACGCTGTCATATTCGATACAATAAGGGAACATACGGACAAAATGACACATACGGACAAAACAAAATAGGTAGTGTTTTTTATTCAAAATTGGTGGACTATAGTGCATATTCGAACACAGTATAGCGTGACAACAGTGTCCAAGTACCTAATGAGCGTGAACGTGTTTTATCACTCACGCCCACAAAAGTTTAATTTACATCTGTTATTAGTTGTTACTTTCTTTAAATCAGATGAATTCATCTTCAACTCTTCATTCTGTCCGAAAATTCCCTATACCTTCGAATGCCTATTATCAATCTCGACATAAACTAAGGTAATTATTTGTATGCACCACAAAGATGGTAATATCTACTCACAATCAGATTCCAGTTCGGGGATTGGTTGAAGCATATCATCGAGTGCATATTGAAGCGCTGACGGTGCACCTGTTAAAGGTCTTTCTACGATCGGCTCGCCTATCGAGTATAATAAATTAAAAATTAAATTAAGCTAACATTTCTATACTAAAAGAACAAAATGATTAAACAATTAAATATAAATTGCATAATAAATAATATATTCTTTATTGCACCAAATTAACACATAATAAAACATACATTACGAAAAGACATACACAACGGTGGACTTATCTCTAAAGAGATCTCTTCCAGCCAACCCGTGGAAGTGGATAAGTGCAAAATAGCGGGAAAGACAAGATAGTGCAGTGAAATTGAGAAAGACAAAAACAAAATAAATAATAAAATAAAACTAATAGTAATAATAAATATAAAAAAATGAATAAATTTATAATTACATTTTAATCATATTAAAATTCATTATAAAATTTACCTACGCATAGTTACTGTGACCTATATAATTTTGCAACGACACTGCGATTGACGTGCAAATTATCAACTACAAATTATTAAGCAAAATAATTATAGAACAAAATGTTCTGTTTTATATATATAAATTATGAGATATTATACAAAATCATAATTAAAGGCAACTTATATTAATAAAAAAAATATTGTAGGTAATCAAAAATAATTATTAAGTAATCGATAAATGCTTCCAATACACCTTTTATCTATCCTACCTTCTATAAAATTCCACAAAAAAATGTAGGTATTTGCGAAAAAATCGAGTAATGTAGGGAGGTGAAAACACGAATGCTATATGAATCGATTAAAAAAATAATCTGTGTCTTTTTGTCTGCACGCAGATCTTCGAAGGTACTGGACGGATTTAAGTGATTTTTTTTTGTTTTATAGTATAATTTCTGGACAGTATCTAGGCTATATTTAAGTTAACACTTGCACACCTGATGTACAACTATAGTAGTCCAACTAAACTGTAAGAAATAATGAAATTCCCGCCTTGCCAAAAGCTGTTTATTTCATTCATGCATGATTATACAGGGTGGAAGAGGCGGCGCTTCTTTTACTGAAACTGCATATAGGGTAAAATATTTCAAACCCAGAATTAAAAAAAATAATCAAGGTACCTCAACGGTGTACACGTAGGATTTTTTTTTCATTTCACGATTTTTATCCGTACCTGTATTTCGTGTCACGCACACATACGTATGCGACGTTGCCGCTTTGACAGGTAAGTGTGTGCGTGCCTATGTTATACTTTACAAATGGCGTTTTATTTTAAAACGATAATTTTATTATTTATTTTGTTTGAAAAAATAACTTTTTCATTTTTGAGAATTATTTTTTTTCCGAATTATATTAGTCTTTTATAGAGTAGTTGAAACTGTAGTTTCATTTAAAGTGGCGCTGACACTTCCACCCTGTATAATAAATCTACATTCGTAGCTTTCACGTAGTTGAAAAGTTGTTTATTCCAATCACGTCATTTAGTATGTGTATGTATAACAGTTGTAACAGTTTTTGTTATATCTCGGGAACAAAGTCGTATTGGGCGATATTCAATGAAATTATGTTGTAATCCACCTGCACTGCAATAAACCAAATTTTATTGTTGAAAAATAATGAACTAAACATCCGTGAGAAGACAATCTCAAGTAGAAAACAAACTTCAGTTATTCGAATTCACCTTTATACCATAAAAACCAACATGTCTATATTAATATACTTTCAATGGTCAAAAACGCTCGGAACGCCATGAACAAAGAACAACAACAAAAAGTATGTAATGCAGACTGAATCCTCCTTTTTTACCGCCCGCTGCGTCGCGTCCTTTGATAGCTATGACATAATTTGATCCAAACGAATAAAGGCGCGCAAAAATTAAATTAAATTAATTCTTTCACCTATTTCTATTAATTTAAAATAGATCATAAATTGAATTATAAATTATGCAATGCTAGTTTAGTAGTTGTAAAATACTGGTTAAGTGTGAGTCGGAGTTGCCCACCGAGGCTTCCGTATCAGAAATCGTCTGGATGTAGAACTAGTGTTGCCGATCGATATTGGACTATCGATAGGATATTAATATTCTATCGATAGTTGTCCGATAGAAAGACTATATTAGATTAAAACTATGGATGGCGGGACTATCGATAGTTTGGCAACACTATGTAGATCAACGGAAAGTGCATCTTGTAAAAGTAGATATACTTAAGTTCATTTTGTATGAAATGAACTACAAAATAAGTTCGAATAGTCCTATCGTTGTAAACTAGCAATTCGAAACTCGAGAACGAACAACGAAGTACGATTTACAAACTACGAAGTGAACGCCAGTATTCCCAAGTTGCCAACGTGCGTGTACGCGAACAAATTTCGATAATGTGTTCCTACCGACATCGATGTTACGATGTTTTCATTATTGTCTGCTAACATCGATGATCATTGAAAATCGATAATCATCGTGCAACTCTCGTTGGCAACACTTTTTCTAGCACATGGTGGCAACGCTTCTTCTAGCATATTCCTTGCTGACTTGCTAGTGTTCTGTTGTGATTTATAATAAAAATTGTTATTATAAAAATGCAGCCTTCGAAGAAGATGAGTACGTAAAGAAACATGCCTAATACATTTTGCCATTTAAAAATATTATAAAAATAAATTAGTATTATTAACAATTTCAGAGTCTATTCAAGTTTTGCGTTTTAAATAATCAAATAAATATTTTTAATTACAGATTTAAGCGAACTAAAAAAGATAATAAGCAAAATATCTATATCATCCTGTTGTGTTATCGTTTTGCCTGAATTTGGATTACAGTGGAAAGACGTTTTCAACGCAATTAAACAGGGTAAATTACCAATGACCCCTACAAGTGTGGCCAAAGTAATATGTCAACATGCTAAAAAGTTACCAAACGACGAAATCTATGAAAGAGCCGCAAAGTTAAAGAAGCGACGTAAGTTTATCCATATTTCTACTTTAATTGTTTCCATGTAACTTTAGTTTTTCCATCCTACCTACATACTAAATTATTTTTTTTATACTTATAAAATTCATTGAAAATAAACTACAAATTAAATAAATCAATACTATTTAGATAGATAGATATATAAAATACTTTATTGCACACTTGATAAGATAGAATACAGTAAATTCTTAAGATAAAATGCACAAAGAATATAATTAAAATGCGGGTGGGTGATATTGCGTGTTGAATAGCGGATATAAATCAGTAACTTAAATATAATCATTACCACTAGCGGATATCGAACCCACGACCACAAATATCACATTTGCAGTCGCGTCTATTGGGACAGGAGGAATATAATAATTAAACTAAAAAAGGGAATTTAGCAAGAAACTGTAAAATATTATAAACATTCATTAATTTAATATTTTCTTTTCCTTGTTCCAGTCAAAGAGATTTCTGCCACTCCATCCTGAAAGTCTCGAGACAAGTTTGGCTGAAGCTTTTTTTGTTAGATATTATTTTATGAAATACATGAAAATAAAATGGAGTTTAGGTTTGCCATAATATGCAATGTAACAAAACACCCATTTTTAGAGAAAGAATAATATTAAATAATTAAAAGCTTTTATTTTATTGTATATGGTTGTTGTTTTTTTGTGGCTTACCTAAAAATTTCATAAAAAATAAGAGTATACAGGATATAAGGCGACTGATGAGGGTTCAGTTTCCACCGGGGAAATGAAATATTGAATGTTTTTATTTTCACTATCGTAACGGCGTTGAGTTACGCTACACAAAAGGCAATATCTTGAGAATTCAGCGGAAAGTGGGAGTGTCTCAATAGCAAACATAGTGTCTTAATACTAGGTTGCTTTGTCTACCCTGCTATGTGCAGGATACAGTGTGAAGCTATCAGTTATCCATACCTATATTATAAATTCGAAAGTAACTCTGTCTGTCTGTCTGTCTGTCTGTCTGTCTGTCTGTCTGTCTGTCTTTTACGCAATCAGGGCCAAACCGCTAATTTAATTGTGATAAAATACTCATATAGAGATACTTGAGGGTCCCGGGATGAACATAGGATACTTTTTTTTTCTCATATTTGTAATATTTTCGTTATATACCAATATATTGAAATAATTTATTTGACAAGGAATTTATTCCGCCATGTTAATAACAATCGTCGCTACGCGTTACTAAGCAACGGCTTGCAAAGTTTGCTGTTTTAAGAAAACGTCACCCAAAGTGAGTTTGCTTAATGCATACATGGCGCGCGCCGATATAGATTTGTATACATTAACAAAAATTAGATGATTTCTATAATTTGATATTCATCCTTATGAAAATAAATATAATAGTCACTTTTAGCATTTCATCTAGATGGAAATTATAGTTTACTGTATACCTAACATTCTAATAAATAATTAAGATGTGACTGATTCCAAATGACCTAGCCCTCGGGCGGCATAGTATGAGTATGACCGACGCGAACGGGCAGATGACTTTGATGATTTTGTAATTTTTTATAGATTTTCGAATTACTATTATTTTTTATGTAATTATTTGCTGCTTATAATTAATTTATGTCAGTTCGGTTACCTATACCGATGTTATACACTTAAAATATCGTAATTTTAATCATTTCAGATTTTATTTAATATTGTTCGCAATAATTAATAATTATGTAATATAGAAAACTGTTTAGTACGCGCGCACAGCAAACTTTAGGTTTTTTTTCTAATATTAAGAATTTCCTTTAGTTACTTTTACTCCTTTTGTTTGTTCATTTCGGTTACTCAGATATTTTTTCTAATAATAAATCTCCACTTATTATTATTTTTTAACTTATTTTAATTATTTAGGCTTATATTTCCGCGGGCGTAGCCGCGTCCGGGCCCACTAGTTGAGTCTATATATCCTATCCTATCCTATCATCTTATAAAACAAAGTCGCTTTTCGTGTCTGTCTGGCCTTTCTAACTCTTCTTCTTCTAAACCACTCAACGGATTTTGATGCGGTTTTCACCATTAGATCGAGTATTTCTCAGGGAATATATAAAATATTTGTACATTCTTATGTAAATTAACATAAATACGATAAATGTGTCTAAAGTCCTACCCGTTGAGACACTTTCGCGCATGCGCTGCTTTAATGGTAAGTACTACATGAAAATAATGTACTGGAGTATTGTTCCTCTTAATAAGATCTACAAAAAAGTCAACGACAGCATATTCGTATCTTTTAAGAATAACGTGTAGTGATCATATTTCTGTCTAAAAATAGTAATTTCAATATATTTTTTATTGTGAGGGATATTTTTCCATAATGGTATTATCCTTATCCTTTAAAATACTTTATTAATTTTCTACGTTAAACGAAGATCACGCCGTTGACACATCAGCTGTATCTCGTCAAGTTTTACTTATCCCTTACTCTCAGCATATAACTAAGTATATTAGTTACGTTGGCCATTTAATGTAGATCAAAACTGTCTTTTACTGTTTTTCATTTTAATAAATACTTTAGAAGTTGTTACAATATAAAAAAATCCTTGCTGCGAAACGGCTCTCCACTCGCCACGCGTCTCTCCGCGCCCCGCGACGTTTTGCGTCCGCCGCGCCCGCCTACCTTACACGCATCGGTGGTTCAGTGGTAAAATGCTCGGCTGCCACGCGGCCGGCCCGAGTTCGATTCCCGGCCGATGCATTCTACTTAATTTTGGTCACAGGCAGCCACGTAGTGCTTGCTTTTCATCAAGGACGGAGTACCCTCTTCCCTACCCAATCGGTGTCGCTGTAAAAGCCAATAGGGCTAACAGCATTAACCGTCAGAGAACCAAGGCCCTGATGTCGTCCAGAGCTACTACGGAGATGGCCGACAGAATGCCTCAAGAAAATGCCTTCTGCGCCCGGCAAAGTAAATTTAGAAGTGATTGCACGTACTTTGGAGTTATCCAATAATTATAATGTATTTCTACGCGACATAGTTGATTACATCTTTCGTTTAAGTATTTTTGGGTAAGAGAATAAATAGTAGGTAGTCTGTTGTTTATAATTTCTTTCGTTTAAGTTTTCTGTTGTTTGTGTTATTTATTTGTGTTTATTTTAAAACAATTGAAATATTCTTATTGAAACTACGGAAATGCGGGTTGCATTAGGGTTTAATTAATTTTCACATTATCTTAAGTGCTTTGCAAACATACATTATATGAATTATTTAGTAGTTAAAGCGGGCGAAGCCGCGAGGGGGTCGCTAGTTATATACAACATATAAAAGGACATGTTTCCGCTGCCTGAGGTAAGCAATATAGAATTTTCTTTTCGGCACACACACAGCAGAGTAGGTAGATGGAATCTAGTGTTAAGACACTCCGTTCCCTACTTTCTGCCGAATTCTGGAGACATTGCGTGTTGAATGCGAAGTGAAGTAGAACGTAGAAGTGCGAACGTAAAGTGTGAAATGTATATTCATATTAATAATAACAATGTAGGTATTAATGACTAAAGTAATAATTTCTTTATACAATTTAATGAAATCTCATCAAAGAGTTTGAAATTTGAGCCAAGTTTAATATTGAATAATTCGTCGGTGTCGACTTCGCCGACAAAAGGAAATCCGTGTTATATGACGATGTAAATAATGCTCTCTGCTATTTTGTTTTAAATACTTACAAATAAATATTCGTATTAAATATGTTGGGCCGTTTAGGTTTAGGTACAGAACACCCACATATATCGCACCACGCAACTACGAAACTATAGCTGCATATTCCTAATAGTTCTGGAATGAATTCGTTACATACTGACAGACAGACGGTTTTTTGATCATTCAGCTACAGAACCCAGAAAAAGTGAATTATAATATATCTACTTATTTTCTGTTTTTAGGCTCCTTAGCTGAATGGCAATTTTTTTTGTCTATACCTACTTATAGCAGAATTGATATATTAATCTTCGATGTAAATACTATTGTACTAGTAACACTTACCAACACTAGATAGAAGTTGGTTAATTTGTTGCAAAGAAGTCTTCATCTCAATAATAAGGCGGCCTTTTTCGTCTAACAGACGATTTAAATTGTGTTCTTCTTTCTCTTCAGCTTTTGTCTCTGCTTTAAGTTGTTTTTTTTCTTGAACGTATCTTGTAAACAAATATAATGAATTAATGTTGGCAAGGCCGTCGTGGCGCAGTGGCCAAGGTTATGACTGTAACGTGACGGCGACGGTTATGGGTTCGATCACCACTCGGAGGAATGAATTATTATTTATTAATATTTTCATTTTTTCGCTCTGGTGTCAAGGCAAGCGCGACGTTGAGTTCTGTCACTCAACACGCAATGCTTCCAGAATTCGGCAGAAAGTTTGGAACGAAGTGTCTTAAACCTAGGTTCTCACTGCCTACACTGCTGCGTACGGGATTCAGCGTGAAGCTGATTTGATTTATTAAATATTATCATTTTTCCTCGAAAAAATCGGCGCAATGTGGGGAACAGAGGAACTTAACACTAGGTTCCCTCTGCCTGCCCTGCGGGATAAAGAGTGAAACTGATATTTTTAATATATTAATATTTAAATATTACACATGCGAATCAGATACTATTGAATATACAATTCTCATTGCGGCCAATTTGTTCTCCTATTGTTTACTTCATTAGCCTATTATAGTAGTGTATCTTTATATGACATGTACAGAGTGAACTAACACTGTTCAACATGCATATATACATTTTTTTATTGTAAAAAATTAAGTTGTTCAATATTTATTATTTATAGTTCGTATTATTATGTTATTTATGAATTTTGAAATGAAATTTGAACATGAATCAATATAATAAAAACATTTTTTATATTTAAAGAAACATTTTTTAAAGAAACATTAAGTACAGAAGTCCAGAGAGTCCAGAAACGTCGAAACAAACCACACAATATTATAGGAATACAATTGAGCTAAATTTGAAATCTTGTTATATATGCAAGTCAGATGCAATGTGCGGTCACGTCATGTTTCGTGGTTTCCGAACAATTGGTGGAAAATGATGGAGTCCAATAACTGAATAAATTATTAAGGATATATTAAAATTTCGGCTATCAAAAAAGAAAACGCAGTAACTAAGTACCTATATCATTTTCTTTTCAAAGCTTTTTGATTCTACAGAATGTTTTTTTACTAATAGCCTTCTAATAGCATAATAATCGAGTCATTACTTAAATAATTACAATTGTTCTTTTAGATATTATACTTGTACTAGCGGCCCGCCCGCGGCTTCACCTGCGTGAACTACGTTATTATTAATTTCTGTCTCCAAGTGACGTCCATGCAAAATTTGAGACTCCTAGCATTTGTAGTAACGAAGTTTCATACAAACTTTCAACCCTAAAAACAACCCCTTAAAAGTCAAATATTGCAAATTCCCGTCTTAACGAACACCTACGCCCTATAAATAACTCCTATGCAAAATTTGAGATTCCTAGCTCTGGTAGTTTCTGAGATTTCGTGATGAGTGAGTGACCTTTCGATTTTATATATATAGATAGATTATCACAATAAATTTGTGGACACTCTTTTTATGGAAAAAGACATGGCATTCGAGCGTACGGGTCACCGTCGTCCACGAGACCGTGTAACATCAGAGGAGCTACAGATGCATTGCCGGCCTTTGAGGTGAAGATAGACGCGCTTCTAGAATGTACCCAAGTCGTATCGACCTGGAAACACTACCGGAAATAATTACTACAAGACTACAACCCTAATTACAATAACTGCTTCCAACCGACGAAGACGGGACGCGGCAACGTTTCCGTGGTAAATTGTGTACCTAATAGAAATTTAACAATTTTTTTAAAATTTTCACAAGAAATTATCAATGAATTGTTCAAAACGTCGCGCTCGGGTGTTTTGCAATATAAATATTTTTGCAATTAATTAATCCACTTAAAATTGCTTCACTCAAGGACCATAATATCTACAGGAACGAAAACTGAAAAATTATTATAAATAAAACTTTTATAATATAAGTAATAAACGTACACTTTGTAGCTTAGAACGGAATTTATCGCTTTGCTTACTATACTGTGTGTAGATAAAATTGCAAAGGCTAAAATTTTACAATTTCGAATTCTACTGTACGAGCTAGAATGTAATTGGTTTTAAACATAAAAGTTTTAATTATTTACAACGGGATTAAATACGTGTACTATTAGATTTTATTTAAAGTCTATAAAATCCATGAATTTTAAAATCTAGTTTTTTTTAACACGCTTACATAAATAAACGATGCACCCTAGAGTCCATCACTGTGGTGTTTACTTTATTATTAACTTTATTATAAATTTTGAGCTCATAGATATGCCCTACAAATCGAGGCTTCCTTAACTACCGCAGTTTGGTAGTTAGTAAGCTACACAATTGCAATAGTTGATTGTCTCTGATGTCTACTCAAATTTAGATAGGTATATTTGTCCAAAATCATTAGAAATTCTGCATTTAAACATGGCTATCAGAAATTATTTATACATATCTATAATATAGACACACTCTGCGCCACGACTGGCCTCTTCATTATAAATACTCTCAATTATTATTATTTTTAATAGAATAGAAACTTTATCAGTAAAATAAAATATAAAAAGTGTTATATTACTCAGCGCTACTACCAAATTAATTATCTAAGTATAATTAAAATCTAAATTGTTATATATGTGTACATCATACAAACAAAATATGTACATCGTGTAAGTTCTCATATTTTGATGAAATATGCACGCACATGTTGTTAAAATGAAAATTGTTTAGTAAGCGAATGTTTTACCTAATAAAGTGGGTATTAGGTAAAATGATAATAGTTCAAGCTTTAATTTTGTGTATTTCAAATGGTAGTTATATATCTGCGTCTGGATCGCTATTGTGTATTTCATTTTAAGAGAGGTCATAATGAAAAAGCGAAAATAAATTGCATTTTCTACTTATATACTCTCGGTAGCATGTTTAGAACAGATTGCAGGCGCGGCTACGTCCGTCTCACCCCTTTGACGGACGTAGCCGCGTCGCGTCGACTCAAAAGTCAAAGCTTGGTCAAAGTTTAACTAAGCATTGATCTATTTGGCTTTAGTCGTGTCGTAAGTTGCAGTTTTAATTATCGATATTAAATGCGGATGCAAAAGTAAATCAAGAAATAACTGTGCATGTTTACATATGTAAGTATGCAATATTATTTTAATAGCTGTTGGCAAATGTTCTAAAGCTAAAGCTAGAAATAATAGTTAATAAGAGTTGCCTCCCGTAACTATAAATTAATTTAGTCAGCTTAAAAAATTTATTTATAAAAAATAAACCGGTCAAGTGCGAGTCAAACTCGCCCAACGTTTTTTCTCTTTAATATCATAATTGTAGTGAACGGGAACTAGGTGTATTCAGTATGCACTCATTTTGTATGAAATTATTTCATATTTATTTATTTAATACTTTATTACACCAACTAAAACATAAAACAGATACAAGAGAACAACAGAACAAATGAAAAATGGTGTAAAGGCCGCCTTATCACCACAGGTGATCTCTTCCAGGCAACCCTTACCATAAAAAAGAATTTAAATAAAAACTCGGAATTATATTAATGATTATGAATTATTATATACACCTACAATTATAAGTTTGTAATAGTTTTTTCTGTAATGTAAATATAAATTTAAATATTTCACGTTTTTCCTTAGCCTCCAACTATACTAAAACAAAAAATAGATATAAGTGGTCGCAATCTAGCGACTAAACGATAAAAGAATAAGTTACTTTACATTAAGTTTCAGCATCGCTTAAATATTTTATTTTATTAATTTAAATATCGATATAAAATATTTAACTATAATATAGATTTTTGTGTATTTACATAACTAACATATACACATTGATACAATTACACGTTCATTATCTTTTATCTTACAAGACCGGTGCACGAGTCGCCATCACTTAACGAAGTTTGCAAAGTCAATAACTCGTATAAATCAAAGTGACCCTTATTTACTGGAGGGCTGAGCACAGCTACAGTTGATGTGATTAATATGAGCTAACGACGCCTGTCCGTAGCCGATAATATTAGCGACATGTTTGCTGTCAATTTAAAGCTAGACTTAAAGCTTAAAGCTAGACTTTAAAACTAGCTTAGCAATATTTAATACTACTACGAGTACTTCTACTATTTTACTTTAATAAAAGTATAGTAATAAGTATTCATAGACCAGTCGTGGTTCAGGAGCGCAAGTGTGTGACTGGTAAAGCGACTGGTTGTGGGATCGATCCCCACTGGAGGAAATGAAATATTTATTTAAATTTATAATTTCATTTCTTCGCTTCGGTGTCCAGGCAAAGTGCGACGTTCAGTTATGCCACGCAATGCCTCCGGAATTCAGTGGGAAGTGAGGTATGGAGTAACATAAGGTTCCCTTTAATCTACTTTGCTGTGTGTGGAAAACAGTGAACGTGAATCTAAAAAATAATTCTGCATCAAAATTAATAATACTCACAGTGCAGTTCTTTCCTGTCCGACATTTTTCAAAGAGTCAAGCATAAGAATGGCATGCTTACGACTCTCTATGAGAACATCTCTCTTCATACTGTTGAGGGTTAGCTGTGTCATAAGGCGTTCTGTTTGATATGTTTGCTCCTTCAGCCTATATTAATCATATATGTTATATAATCTAATAATAATAGGTATTTATTTTATATTACTTATATTGTATTTGTATCACCAAGCCTAAGCTTATATCTCTTATTTAAAAAAAAACTAAAAACTAAAAAAAAAAAGTTCAAAGATGGTTGTCTTATTAGAAAGAAAACGAGCGCGAGCGCGTCATATTTTCATATGGGAAGAGACCTTGTACCCTGTAGTGTGTATCCCTTCCAAATGTACTATTAATAAATATTCGTATAGTTTAAGCGGGCGAAGCCGCCAAAGTCGGCTAGTATCTATAATATAAAAGTAAACTCAAAAAAAATTACTTAACGTTTTTTTTAATAATATTTAAACCTTAAAAATAACATAACAATGCACAATTGCATGTAACATGATAAGACATACCTAATATAAATCAAAATCAAAGTTTTGAAGAAAAATTTGCATTTTGCATATTTCGCATTTGCATATTCGCTGATATTGTAATTATGTAACTGCTTCTCGTTCGCCTCCCTAGCATTTTTTTAAAGCGACAAAGGAGGTTTGTTTCCAGCTAAATATTAAGAATACGACGAGGTGGACAACTTTTCCGGATGGTCAAACTTAAAATTCTATAGTCGAAAACTTAAAATTCTATAGTCGAATATTTTTATAATTGTCATACAAACATTGCAATTAGAACAACTAAACATATATCTCTAAGTGCATTTTTTTAGCTTCACACTATATGCATATAACATTATAGCAGGATAGGTGGAAGAAACCTAGTGTTAAGACACACCGTTCTCCATTTTCCGCCAAAACTTTGCGTATTGAGTGGCGGAAATCAACGCCGCGTTTTGAGTTGTTACTAGAGCTGGGAAATTAAAATATTAAATGATTCATTATCTTCAGTGGAAATCGAACCTACAAGTAGCGTTTACAGTCCGCAGTTTATGTTACTGCACCACAACTGGCCTCCCTCCCAAAATTTATTGTGCCACGTTAATTAGTGTCACAACACTCTGTGAACCAATCGTATCCAAGTAGTGTCTAGTGTAGTTGAAAAGTTTCCGAAGTGTAAACAGTACACACATTAGTGTTTGACATTAATGTCGAAATTTCTGTCGTGGTCTATTCGTAACATTAGATATCGGAAAATTTTGGCGTCGTCAGTATAAGTTGTCATGTGAAATATAATTTCAGCAGCAAAAGCACTTCGAACTTAGCAACCAACTGACCGGAAACAGGTTTAGAGTTATTTTGACTCCTAAGACATACTTAGGGGTAATAGTGAGACGCAAAAATTTGCTATGCCATCTCATCCACAATTTAACTAAGAATGTTTTTAGTTGTTATAATAGATTATATTGTTATAATAGACATATAGACAGACGGTATTTCTGAACTCAAAAAAAAAATAGTGATTTATTATTTCTTAAAATTAAAAAAAAAATATAACAAAATAAAATATTGTTTATTTAGAAAATGAAGATAAACATTTAAATTTCAATAATTAACTTTTCTATTCGATTGCAATTTCCATCAAAAGACATTCACAGTTAGAATACTTAGTTAGACTATCCAGAAATACCAATTATTATACATAGGGAGAAATCGTCCGTGTAACAACTCTCCTCTGACACAATGCTCTCCTTGGTAGGTCTTCCCTAAAATAGTAACTTAAAATTTTTTGATAGTGTACAAAATTTGAATTCCTAGTTTTTAGTTTTATACAAATAAAATATTGTATATAAAATTTCCTCATTCAACAATGAAAATAGAATGTATATTACCGGACAAGAATTTTGTCAAAAGAGGGTACTAAAGTAGCTCTCTGAAGTCGCTTGCAAATTCCTTTCACTTCTTCAACTTCCCAGTGTACCGAATGTTGGCTAGCTGCATCTGTATCTTCATATAAATCATCGAGATTCGTAGCTTCCTTAAATATTTTTATATTACTACAATATAAATATTTTAAAAATCCAAAGTGACAATGTCTTAGCTTTATAACAAACTAGCGGCCCGCCCGCGACTTCGCTTGCGTGAACTACTTTATTATTAATTTCTGTCTCCATTAGTACCTACGTCCTATAAGTGACGTCCATGCAAAATTTGAGACTTCTAGCATTTGTAGTAACGAAGTTTCATACAAACTTTCAACCCCAAAAACAACCCCTTAGCAGTCGAATATTGCAAATTCCCGTCTTAGCGAGCACCTACGTCCTATAAGTAACTCTTATGCAAAATTTCAGATTCCTAGCACATGTAGTTTCGTGATGAGTGAGTGACCTTTCGATTTTATATATAGACTAGGTTTCCTCCTACCTACCTACCTTGCTATGTACGGGTACGTGAAGCTGGGTTTATTTTACTCACCTAGATTTTTAATTAATAAAAATATTAGTATCACATTAGTTATTCGCGACGATGAGTTACGCAACTCAACACGCAATGCCTCCACAGATTTCGGCGGAAAGTGAGGAACGGAGTGTCTTAACACTAGGTTCCCTCTGCCTACTACACTGGCGGGTCTTTGAATATTTCTAACAGTCGATTTTTGTAGAAGAAATGGAAGAATATAATAATGGTTCAAGACAAAGCCTTCTTTGATTCCCTTATTTAGTTCTAAGTGTATATTTCTTTTATTTGATATGCATTTTATGCAATGTGCAAAGAAAATAATTTTTCTTACCAATTAAAAGTTACATATTAAGTGAAAAAGAGCACAATACTTTTATTCTAGCTTCACGCTGTATACTCCACATAACAGGGTAGGCAGAGGTAACCTGGGAACCTAAGGTTAGAAACTCCATTTCCAATTTTTTTTTATATTTTAATTCTTGAAAAAGGGAATTCAACCCACAACCACGGGCGGTTTTGATTTTATAAAATAAATACATATGCAAACATCCACTGTAGTAACTATTATTATTTATAATTAAATTCAAAGTAATGAAATCCTTATAGCAGAAGTGCTGGTAAGGTTTGAAGTTATATTTAGACCTGCACGAAACTTTGACCAACAGAGAGCTGCCAAGAAATTGATACGACAAGCGTATTAAATTTTCAACTATAATAGATTTTAATAAGAAAAATAATAATTCAGTAGAAAAACTTCACTTAAACGATTTTTTTTAAAACTGAACACTGAAATGAGTTTTCCTCTCTTATTATTTCCTTAAGGCAAAAGTTTAAAGAAATTTATATATTAACAGTTGCATCTCAATATATATTTTAAAGTGTTATGAATGTTAAAAAAAATATTAATGATTTTACCAAAATTGGTTATGTTCATAATATTAATACCAGGAATAGGCTTAATCTTAGTGCAACTCTAACTCGATTACATCGAATCCGTAATTCTTTTTTGGGACAATGTATACGTTTTTACAATAGGATCCCAAAAAACGAGAATGTTCTATATCACGATTTTAGAAAATTGTGAAAAGACGTTTGCGTGTTAAAGGTTATTATCAAATTAAATGACTGTATGATGAAAAAATCTGAGGCATTAACTTTAGTGAACTGGTGGTAAATTATTTGACGTTACTAAAGAAAAAATATTTTATTTTATTTTAAGGAACTTCCTCACTTCGTCGTCGAAAAAATATAATTCAATTAAAACTATTCAGAACTTTCTGCTCTCGAAACTAGACTGAAATTAAATTGACTGTTTTCAAGAGTTAAATACAGTTATAATTTATTATGAATATTATTTAGTATTTTAATATTCTAAGTGAGGAGTGTATAGGATAAGCGAAAGCTAAGTTACACTAGACAAGGCAAAAAGGAATAAATAATATAAAACGTGTAGTTTTATAAATAAAATATATTATTAAAAAGGAAAGCACAGAAAGTAAGATTACGGAAAAAATCTCCAGAATAAAGAAAGGATATTTATTAGCAATAGGATTTGCGTAATTATGAATAGCCACGGAACGAAATCAGGCGTGCGGTCAACGCGAGTAGTGAGAAAGGCACTGTCTATGCACATGCAGCTCGGCGAGTGAACTCCTGAAGGTCGGGCCGGTAACCGGTTCCGCGAGAACAAAGGATCAGCTGTCGCTTGTACGGTCAAGCGGGAGCCGTATTGCAAGCTTCGCGCGCGCACTTGGATATATCAAATTTTAAACAAAAAATAAATAAACCGCTTGGAGAACGATCACCACATAAGTATATTTAATATTTTTTTAAAATACTTTTAAATTAAGGTGATCTTGCGACGACGTGACATTACAATAATCTTGCAATCAAATCGACACAAAATATTCGCAATGTAGATTGTAAATAAAAAAATGCAAAACTGTTTCACAAACAATATTTATGGATATCTACTAATTTGAAGACTTCTACCTATTTGAAGTAACGCTGGGCTTCAACAAAGCCAACCGGGTATTGAGAGCCCGAGGCTAGGTTTTCAACAAAACGACAAGTAAAATAGTACGTTTAATATTGTATAGCGATGATCCACTTTTATTCCAGTGGTAATGAAAAACAAAATGATATAAATGAAAAATACAATAAATTACTTTTGAAAACAATTCTCCGCGCAACATTGTATATATACAGTGACAGAAACTGCAATGTTAACTGTAGTTTTAGTTAGTTTTATTGTGTGATCTGCCAGAAACTTCATTAGAAGTCATTATAATTGTCAGCCAATTCTGTGTATTAAATGAATAATTATGTAGTTCAAACAGGCAAAGCCGCGGGCGGGCCGCTAGTGTATTATAAGATACGTATATCACATGACTCACCTCCTTTCTTATGAGATTAGGAAACGAATCCGTTAAGAAAGCCACCTCTTTGCGGACCAATTTTAAAGTTCTTTCTCTTTCTTTCATATTTGCTTTTATTTCTTTTTCTAATTTACTAAATTCAAACTTTCTATCATCCAAGTATTCCATTGCCAACTGACCCATTTCGGTGGCTCCCATTAAACATTTACCTTGTGCTCGACAATCCAATTTAAGCGCTTCTAAAACCACTGTGAAGTACGAGGAGTCCTGGACAAAATAATTAATTTAATTAAATTCAACTATATTTCCATGAATTTTAGGCACGAACGAGTAGGCATAGCAAGGGTTGTAAGCGAAATAAGCCATAAACATATAACAAAAATATTTAGCGAATAAAACTTAGGCTTAGAACTTTGCTAAATAACTAAATAAATAATATTGTAATTTTAATATAACGAGACCCTCATGAAATCTACATCGTACCCCAGGAACACAGTAGTATTGGGTACTCAATTCTGAGCAGTAGGGGATTAGATTTAATCTTTATTTTAATTATCAAAACTTGCACACGCTGTCGACATATCAACCAATGCACCAAAGACTTAAAGTAAACATCATCATCAAGTCAAAGTAAACTTTTTGGAAGCTTTTCGTTTTATAAGCTTTTAAGTTTAACGGTTCATTTGGATTCATTCATTTTACTTGTTCCCGTTTTTTCTTTTTACTTGTTTTCGTCTTTATACCTACGTTATCGTAAGGCATTAAAGTGTGTCCGTGGATACGTCCCCATTATGCCCCTATATCTAACATTGCTAGAGTAATTTTGATAATTCCAGATACATAATGTCGATAGAAATAAATAACAAAAAATAATAGCAGTAATCAAAACAAATATCTTTTTCTATACATTTTTGTAATCACACAAAATTAGATAAAAAGTCGACGAAAAGAAACAAAACGAAACAAAAAAGGTTTTGTTGTACCAAACGAACTCGCGCAGTCTGCTTGCTTCTTTGAAAACAAAACACGGCCAGTGGACATAATATGTATTTACTTGTATATGCAGATGGCCCTGTTACGCCTCGCGTCTTTCCTTTCCCTATACGTTAATATTCAAATTTACTATGTGCCTATTTGTATACCTTTTTTAATATGTCCAAAATTTTCTTGTACATGACCTTTATAGCTAAGGCCGCGTTCTTTTTAATGCTAGCTCGTTGGACGTAATTAGCTACCGCCTGTTCTTTTTTTTCGGCCGGTAATTTTCCTCCGACTTCATAAAGAAGTCGATCCCGCAACTCGGCCGATTGAAGCTGAAACAACAAACTGAAATAGAAACAAAATGTACAATAAGGGGACCTTATCGCTTAAAGCTATCTCAAGGTATAAAAAAATAAATATTGTATTAGGCAATACTTGTAAATTTATTAGGTTTTTACACTTGAATTCTTATTAATGACATAATCATAATAAAGTAAAAAATATGCGAGTACAAATTATGTCGAGTTTGATAACGATATAGTACAAATAAAAACATATTAGGTATTATTCTTTTACAAGGATTTACTTCTGAATCTATTTTTCAACAGATTAAATCCACCCGAGCAGTAAAATCTCAACATCCATCGATTTTGGAATTATTTTAGTATTTATTTATATGTATACTAGTGGGCCCGGACGCGGCTACGCCCGCGAAAATATAAGCCTAAATAATTGAAATAAGTTAAAGAATAATTATAAGTGGAGATTTATTATTAGAAAAAATATCTGAGTATCCGAAATCAACAAACAAAAGAAGTAAAAGTAACTAAAGGAAATTCTTAATATTAGAAAAAGTACTTAAAGTTAGGCGTGCGCG
The DNA here is from genome assembly GCA_016802625.1 of Heliconius numata. Taxonomy (NCBI): domain Eukaryota; kingdom Metazoa; phylum Arthropoda; class Insecta; order Lepidoptera; family Nymphalidae; genus Heliconius; species Heliconius numata. The sequence goes on along the minus strand of JAEBDU010000064.1, from coordinate 1,895,209 downwards.
CGTACTAAACATTTTTCTATATTAAATAATTATTAATTTTGCGAACTAAATTAAATTAAATCTCAAATGATTAAAATTACGATATTTTAAGTGTAACATCGGTATAGATAACCGAGCTGAGATAAAGTAATTATAAGCAGCAAATAATTACATAAAAAATAATAGTAATTCGAAAATATATAAAAATTTACAAAACCATCAAAGTCATCTGCCCGTTCTCATCGGTCAAACTATACCACTCGTAGGCTAGGTCATTTCGAATCAGTGACATCTCCTTAATTATTTATTAGAATGTTATACAGTAAACTATAATTTCCATCAAGATGAAATGCTAAAAGTGACTATTATATTTATTTTCATAAGGATGAATATCAAATTATAGAAATCATCTAATTGTTAATGTATACAAATCTATATCGGCGCGCGCGATGTATGCATTAAGCAAACTCATTTTGGGTGACGTTTTCTTAAAACAACAAACTTTGCAAATCGTTGCTTAGCAACGGCGGTTGTTATAAACATGGCGGATTAAATTGTATGTCAAATTAATAAATATTTTAATATATTGGTATATATCCAAAATATTACAAATATGAGAAAAAAAAAGTATCCTATGTTCATCCCAAGACCCTCAAGTATCTCTATATGAGTATTTTATCACAATTAAATTAGCGGTTTGGCCCTGATTGGGTAAAAGACAGACAGACAGACAGACAGACAGACAGACAGACAGACAGACAGACAGACAGACAGACAGAGTTACTTTCGAATTTATAATATAGGTATGGATTGAATATAAAATTTTTTCAATAGTGCAGTTGTTCCGTATTACTTTTGACAACATTTTAAGCAATTAGGCTTATTTTACTTTTATCTGGTTTTTTGTTTTCTTATAATTATTTTTTTTATATTTTCAAGTTTCTCTTAGAAATGTTATAGTTGTGAATATAGCAATGGAATGTATGTACTAAAATATGTTATATTTAAATATAATAAAGAACATATTCATGAAGCTGAAAAAAGTAATAGTATTCAGGCACTTACCAAATTAAGTTAATTTAATTACAATAGTATGCTGTAAAAGATAACTAACTATCTTTGCTTAGGTCACTTCACGGAGCCTTCATAAGTGTTGTTAAGTATGTTTATGCTACTCATATCGTGCTCATACCTGAATTTGACGGAATTCTTCCATCTTTTTTGTCTTCGTGTATCTAATTCTGTCTAGTTGCTTTCTCTTGTTGAAGTTTTCTTGATGAATACTCTCCAAAACTTTCTGTTTTAAAATTATCATAAATTATTAATAAGTAAAAACATAATTCCATTTCCAATATTTAAGTATGGTACCTATGTAACTGAAACATATATGCACAATTATATGTTTGTATATAACTAAACTTAACTTCACGCTTTATCCCTAGCGGGGAAATCAAAGAGCCTCTTTCACCTCGTCCGCTGTTACTGTTACTCGCATTCAGGTTTAGACCATTATTTTCACACCCTTCTTTCAGACTGGTGACCAATGCCTGGAACTCGCATTCTGATGATGCGAAAAGCACTGCATCATCTGCATCATCTTATATAAATACTAGCGACCCCCTTGCGGCTTCGCCCGCTTTTACTACTGGATTATTCATATAATGTATGTTTGCAAAGCACTTAAGATAATGTGAAAATTAATTAAACTCTAATGCAACCCGCATTTTCGTAGCTCCAATAAGGATTTTCCAATTGTTTTACTCGGCAAGGATATTTTAGTAGGTACCGTAATTTTAATCTAAATCTTTTCAAGTACTTATTAAAATATATTTAAATGACTATTTTTAGATAGTTAAATGACTATTTTTAAACGGAAGAAATTATAAACAAAAGCCTTCCTACTAATAACTACTACAAAAAATATGAAACCAAATATATCGCGCTGAAATAATACATTCAACTCCAATTATCCAATACGTGCAAACGCATCTAAATCTTCGTTGCTATGCCTCTATAGCGGGCGGGTTTTTTTTTTTCGAGCTTGTGGTTAATGCTGAAGAGGGTATTCTGTCCCTGATGAAAAGCAAACACTACGTGGCTGCCTGTGAGGAAAATTAAATAGAATGCATCAGCCGGGAATCGAACCCGGGCCGCCCGCGTGGCAGGCGAGCATTCTACCACTGAACCACCGATGACTGCTCATGACGCGCTTGTATAAGCAAAACGTCGCGGGGCGCGTTTCGCAGCAAGGATGTTTTGATATTGTAACAACTTCTAAAGTAATTTTTAAAATGAAAAACAGTAAAAGACAGTTTTGATCTACATTAAATGGCCAACGTAACTAATATACTTATTTACATGCTGAGAGTAAGGGATAAGTGAAACTTGAGTAACATACAGCTGATGTGTGAACGGCGTGATGTGTCAACAATTAAATGCGTTTTTCTCTAAAACTATTCGCAATTTCGAAATTGTTTAAAAAGCAAATTTTATCTTCGTTTAACGTAGAAATTTAATAAAGTAATTTAAAGGATAAGGATTAATACCATTATGGAAAAATATCCCTCACAATAAAAAATATATTGAAATTACAATTTTTAGACAGAAATATGATCACTACACGTTATTCTTAAAAGATACAAATATGCCGTCGCTGACTTTTTTGTAGATCTTATTAAGAGGAACAATACTCCAGTACATTATTTTCATGTAGTACTTACCATTAAAGCAGCGCATGCGCGAAAGTGTCTCAACGGGTAGGACTTTATACACATTTATCATATTTATGTTAATTTACATAAGAATGTACAAATAATAAACTATATATAAACCTTCCCTGAGAAATATTCGACCTAATGGTGAAAACTGCAACAAAATCCGTTGGGTGGTTTAGAAGAAGAAGAGTTAGAAAGTTCAGACAGACACAAAAAGTGACTTTGTTTTATAAGATATAGGATATTAGATAAACATTTCAATATTCTAATAGACATATAAGTACACTAAGATCGATTCTCATTATCAACTACTCGCAGATAGAAGCATTTTAAAAACAAATAGAGTTAATTGTTGGTATTGAATCTGTAAACTAATTTAATTTAACACATGAGCGCTATTTGAACAAACAATCGATGTATCAGCAAGCAAGCCCTGCAGCATGTAAATCAATCTCAATTTGAAAACTTTAATTGAAAGCCGGGAGATACATTTTAAATTCATTTGATTAAACATGCACTAGCGTTCGTTAATTTACTGTGAAAATAATAAATATTTACATACAAACATATTTCTTTCTGATTTATCATTTAATAAATTGGAAATTGTAGTGGATTGGAGGTCTATAGTGGCGCAGGGGTACAAATGACTAAACGCGACAGATTGTAGATTCGATCCCCACTGGAGGAAATTAAATATTTAATATTTTCATTTGTTTTCTCTGGTGTCGAGACGAGGCGCAGCATTGATTGGGCTGAAAATGGGGCACGGTACCTCAAGACTAGGGCCCTCTGCCCTGCTGTGAGCGGGCTAAAAAAACTGGTTAAGTGCCCACCGAGGCTTCCGTACCGATTTCAATATGCAACAAACTTATATTTACATATGCATATGCACACATTTTGTATAAAATGAACTACATATATAAGTTTGTAATTTCAAACTTCAAAATGCACCAAAATCTATAAATAAATGCTAGTATCTATTGATTGCGTAAATTTAGAAGCTTCAGATAAATGGTCTTGACAGACAGACGGACAACAAAGTGATCCTATAAGGGTTCCGTTTTTACCTTTTGAGGTACGGAACCCTAAAGAAGTTGGAAATGTATGACGCCACAATGAAATAAGGCACACTTACATCAGCTTGGCTATTCATGTAAGTTAATTGCAAGCGTCTATGTTCTTGGAAGGCATTACGAAGAAATTGCTTGTCCCCATACACAGCAACCTCTAGTTCCTCACGCCTGCTTGTTATATCTCGACGAAGTTGACGGATGTCGCGAGAATATCGCTTCTTTTGCTTCGCTAAATCACCTTCATGTATTTTTCGATCTCTTTCTAAAATATTTCATATACTTAAGTACTGGTTAATGAAAAGCTTTCTATGACCAGTTGACTCCTAAGATAAAGGCCACTGTTGCTAAAACTGTTAAACCTAACTTCGTAATTGATAACTATAATCGTTATTGGCCATATATATCGTTATAATGTTTATATATGCAATATGGCGTTAAAACTATAGTTCGGTTCGATCCGCAAACGTTTGCCATTCGAAGTAATTGAATTATCGGAAATCATAGCATCATAAACGTCTAAAACGAATACCATGAACTTACCTCAATACCTATTTTTTATCTTTGATCCGAAAAAAGTAACAGGAATGATCAAAATTTACTTAGTTTTATACAGTACCCATTAATTATATACATTTATAATTTATATTTTATACATTTATACATTTTATGAGGCCGTCGTGGCGCAACGGCACAAGGGTGTGACTCTAACGCGACGGTTGTGGGTTCGATCCCCACTCGAGGAAGTGAAATATGTGAGTTCAACATTCAACACGCAATGCCTCCAGACATCGGCAGAAAGTGGGGAACGGAGTGTCTTAACACTAGGTTCCCTACTGTGTGCGGGATACAGTGTGAAGTTATAAATAATATCTTTAATTATTTTATAATTATAAAATAGATATATTCACGTAGGCAAAATTATAACATGAATTCAGTTAGCCAAATCTAATGATAAATCATGAGTTTACAAATAAAAAAAATGATTGAAATCGAAAGCTATAAACTACGTGAACTCTTATTGTAAAAATAGGTACAAATTCTTATATAAATTACCATAAAGTTTAATAAGGCCTCTATATTGATTAATTTTGTCCTTAATGACCCAATTATCATCTTGCATTCCATGTATGCGAACTTTGGCGGCGGAGAGCATATTGTTATATTTATTTAATTAATATAAAGAAAAGGTATATATTTATATAAGAATGTGCAATAAATTGATTAATAACTGACAAGACGTATTTTCTTAATATAATTTTACAGATAATAATATTATTACTGATATTAAGTTATAGATGTTCTCTTTGTGTGTGTGTTTTTTTTAGTATTTATTTTTATCTGTACATATGTAATGTAATGTTTGTTTATCTTAGGTTTTTGTTCCAGTTCATCCATTACCATATAAATATATATCAGTTCATAACTCCTATCAAAATTTACTGAACCATATCATACGTGACACTGGCAGATTATTTTGCGCCTGTCATCGCAAAATCAGGCCATTAAAAAAAAAAAAAAAAAATAATTTTACAGATAATAAACTAACTTAGTGAATTTTAAATAGGTTCTCAACCGTCAATAAGACGTTCCGGTACGATGCCGTAGGTATAGTAATTTTCTGAACTTTAATTACAGAAGTTGAATGCAGTATCCACTTTTTCAAACAGCATAAAGTTAATTTACTAACTTTGAAATCTTAGAACCAAGAAATTTATTAAGTTACTTGTAGTACTTATTATACCTCGTAATGAAACGTTTCAAAATAAAAAAAACGGTCAAGTGCGAGTTGGTCTCACGTACCAAGGGTTCAGTTATTGACAAACTTAAGTTAGCAGGTGTGCGTACTTATTTTGTATGAAAAAAACTACAAATATTCGTTTTTTCTATGATGAACTTATAATTTCCTATTTTATGATATTTTTTAATGTTTCTATTGTAAGGTCTCTAATTACGGGCCAAATCTTATCATCATCTGCTCAGCAGTGCCATTAAGTGAAGACTACAAAAAGCGAAAATATTATTGTTATAAGAAATTATATGAACATATGACAATAACATTTGGAGATTTTCCTTAATTCCCCTGGGATTCCATCGTGCTAATAACATACTTCTTTTTGGAAGTTGGTTAAAAATGCGTCTCAACTTTCAGATTTAATCACCTCGCAAAAATGAAACGTAAAAAAGGATAATATATATGTATATATATGTTTTAAACTTCAGTTTATTGTCTGCGTATTTACTTTCTAAAATATAACAATTTTTTTATTAACCATATTGACTAAAAGTGACTAGTACCAATTACAAATAGCATGTAAACAACAACAACATAACAAACTATTCCATTTTTAATTCAGGATCATCTAAAAGGGAACATAGTGCCCTGTGAGCTTTGACACCGCATCTTGTTCCATAGGGGCAGTTACTACAAGCTAAACCGGGCTCATATATTGGAAATCCGTCAATATTACCAGCGGGCCCATAATTGCAAAATATATATGCCATAATGTTCGGCTCCATTTCTTTCTTTTGTTTCTCTATATGCAAATTACCCCGATGTAAAGGTGATTTGAATTCATCCTCATTGTTTTTTAATCTTGTGACAAAATTTTCAAGCTTTAAAGATTTAGCAGTTGTCATATATCTTGTTCTTTGTAATAAATAACCTTTTGAAGTAGTAGGGGTAAAATTAGCTATTTTGTTTTCTGGTGGTGTCCGACGTTTACGAAATAAGACACATGAACTGCGCTTTGTAGTGCACAAAGCTTGTGAGCAACCTATTCGCCAAGTTGATGCCCATGCTGCCGCAGAATACCAGTGTGCATTACAACCACCTGGAGCGCTGCAATTTGTTGGCTTAAAAGACCAAACAAACTCAGGGGGAAGTGTTCTAGATCCTGAAAACCACGCACCAACCGAGTCTGCCAATATTTGCGCTTCTGTCACTCTGGGAACTATTGGTCTTACATCCATGTTTTGAATAACGTTAAAGCTTAAAGTATTTCTACATTCATCGTGTTTTTTTTGGCATTGACGAGCCCATACTTCAGCCATTTCTTCGAGTTCATAGTCCCAATACATTTTTCTCATATTTGCTGCAGGCGGCTGCCCTGCTTCTAAACCCATAGCAATATTATCTCTGTGTCGATTGTGCAATTGGAGAATTTGATATTTCATCCACGTCGTCATTCCGGATGCAAACAAACGTGGACTGTGCTTATTCTTTGCTACACACATTGTATGCTGATTTTTCAATGAACAATCTGGATGAACACAATAATCAAAAACTATTTCAGTTTTATTAGTGCTTTGGCTACAAACAAATAAAAAGAATATAAAATTAAAAATCCATAAAATAAACATCTTACTCCGAATTACAAACATTAATTAATTTGACAGATGTCCAGCCAGCATTATGGTTGAGAAGTTCCTATTTAGCAGTAAATAGGAACTTCTATATCTTACGTTTTCAAGACTAGTTAGTAGAGTAATAAAAAATGTATAAAAAAATATTTGAGTTGATAGGTATATACTATGATATACTAATAGATGCATGTATTTTATATTTTGACATTGATAAAATTTTATATTTAGTTCTATTCGTACTTAAAACACCAATAGTGTTGAGAAATACTCTAAAGAATATCAATAAATATTTTTTACATTTTGAGGCCAGTCGTGGCACAGGGGCACAGAGTGTGACTGTAAAACCGACTGATTGTGGAACCGATCCACGATAGATCATTGTAACGTGTTCATTTAATTTCTCTGGTATCAAGGCGAAGCGAGGCGTTGGAATCCCTTACTCAACACGTAATGCTTCCATAATTCAGCCTGCTTATCCTACTGTATGCGGAATATACCGTGAAGCTATAAAAAAATCATACATGCATATATTAAGCATACTTAAGTTTGTCAAATTCCATCTATCTAATATGGCGTACCGTTTATACCTTTATGAACATCATAACTTTGACAGTTATAATCAAACCCTCTTTTTTATATTTTCTGTTGAAACAATTTGTTATATTTTCTGTTGAAACAATTTGTTTGTTTGTTATGCCATGCGTAGTTACACATGTCATCTCAATTGAAACTTTACGTATTTTTAGCCTTTACAAAAATCGTTAATTTATTTTATATCACTTTTGTGATATTTATGCGATGACTTTTAAAATTGTATCCATGTTTTTACGCAGTTTTACTCTTACGATGATGATTTTAGGATTCTACTTTACTTCAGAGTGCCCGGAACTGACAAGATTAGACCATTTCTTTATATTGGGAGTATGCGGTGGTTTATCTGTAGCAAATTTCGGACTTCTTCTGGAAGCAGGATTTCAAATAGATTCAGACAAATATCTCGAAGCTGTTTTTTTATTTGGAGGTTCTTTGCTAAATATGATAAATATTACACTGGCTTTTAGTGACTTTTATTGGGCTGTAGATTACAGACGGAACCAGACTATGAATATTGCTTTGGTATCGATAATGTGTATAATTTTTTATACTGTTGACCTTATTATTTTAATGTTAAAATAATTAATCAAATATTACAAAAGTATAATATATTTTTATATTCTGAATTAAGCCAAAAATATTGCATGACTCACCTAATTTATTTATATACTTACTACACGAGTATTAAAGCATTATACATGTAGAATATTTAACTAACAATTTTATTTTTTATCCTCTCCTGCAATTCTCGAAGATTTCCACGGAATTCTGGAAGCATTGCGTGTTGAGCGGCGAAACTCAACTCTGCGCTTAACCTTGACACCAGAGCGAAGAAGTGAAAATATTAAATATTTTATTTCCTCAAGTTGAAATTGAACCCACAACCTGTCGCGTTTACAACCACACTTTGTGCCCCTGTTCATAAAAGTCTGTTAGTTGTATTTCTTTAATAATATGAAAATGATTAAACTCAGTTTTTTTTTCTCATTCAGTCTTTGATAAAAAGAATTATTGCCTGTTTCTTGTAAGTAAGCGAAATGAAAAAACTAAAGCAATGGCTTTCTATCCATTTTGGATTTATCACATCCGCACACAAATAAAGCTAATGAGCGATTGCGTCAGATTTTACGACGAAATATTGTCAATAATATTGTGCCATATACTGAACAATATTATTGCCAATATGGTATTGACAATAATATTGTCTGTGTGTCTAACCTTTGATCGTGTTAATATCGTGTTCTGTGGTCAACAAACAGTATACTTATTACATATATATTATCTAGCTAGTTGTTAACTAGTATAATATGTTCCATGATATTTATGTTTGTTTGAAATTTAAACAAATTTTGCGATAAAAATGAGTTTACACAAAGCCAGGTAATATTATTAACTTCAAATCTATTACAATATGTTAACAAATACAATTACAGTTACTTTTTTATAATAATATTATCGATTTTGAATATATTATTACTCTTAATGTACACACAGACAAAATTAAAGGAACACACAAAAAGGAATATAGTTGTTTAATTACTAGCTTTTTGTGTAAGTTTTTCGGTCAATTTAAGTTTGGTTATTCAATATGAATATGAGACAACAGAAACTAGTATTGAACATTATTTATTTATAAAAATTCAGATAAAACAAAAATTTGAGACATTTTGAATTTTACAACAATTTTTTAAAATCAAAATTTCTTTTCAAAGGTTATTAATCATAATCTTTATCTTGTTTTGCTCATAAGAACTCAAATATAGCCCATGCTCCTAATAACACTTAACTGTTCCATTCTCCACAACAACAAAATGAGCTGGGCCACCCAAAATGAGACTGCATAAACAAATGTCTTATCAATAACACAAAAGCGCTAATTGTCAACTTGAAAGGTTATAATTTCTTTTGCATCATTGAAAAATGCCAATATTTGTCATAATGTTATATTATATAAATGAGGGTAATAATTTAAATAATTGAATTACTTGTTCTACTACCCGTAATTTATAAAAAAAAATAGTCATGTCTTTGTGTTTATCTGATTGTGCCAGTGTGAATTAACATGGGAAATATAAATAGTTATTTTAGATCAATCTTTTATAAAGTTAAATTTTTCAGGATTAAAGTATTTAAGAAGATTCTAAAAGAAGATGTAGTAAATATTGAGCAACTTCGAAAATCTGCATTCAATGGTAATATTATACTTGACCACATGCTTTTCAATTTATAAAATATAACATATTTAAACTAATTAATAACAATTATGATATAAATGAGGATTTTGCCTTTAGGTGTGCCCGATGAAAAAGGTTTACGATCTCTTGTATGGAAAATTTTACTCCATTATATACCTCCAGATAAAAGTGCTTGGGAGAGTACATTACAAGAAAAACGACAACTTTATCAACAGTTTAAAGGTAAAAAATAACCTATTCCTTTGATCTTAGTTTAGGAAATTTTAGTTTACTTAAGTATGTCAAATATATTATAAAGAAAACTATCACTTGAGTATATAATGATGCTGAACGACAGCAGTGAACTGTAGCTGTTACTGTAGTGGGCCATCCACCACTCGGATGAGTGAATTATTAATGCCTTCCCACTCTTGTAGACGGCATGCAGCATTGATTTCTTAAATTTATTTTATTTGATGCAACTCAACATGCAATACCTCTATGCAATATTTTATATGATTACTGTTTTTTCAGAGGAAATCATGGTATCTCCAGGAGGGGGTCCAAGTGATCATCCGCTCAGTATTAGCCCTGATAGTTCGTGGAGTACATACTTCAAAGACAATGAAGTTTTGCTGCAAATAGATAAGGATGTCAAGAGATTGTGTCCAGATATATCATTTTTTCAATCTGCAACTGATTATCCCTGCCCAGAGGTGAATTAGGTTTATAAGTTTTAGGTGTAAAAAAGCCTTGGTGCACTATCTGACTGTGAGCATTCACAGTTGTATATTCAATTCCAACACCAGGGATTAAGTTATTTTCATTTCCTTCCTCTAGCAACAAGACAAAATTCAGTGTTAAAGTCCACAATAATGTAAAATTGAGTGGAAAGTGGAGAATAGAGTGTCTAAACATAAACTATTGCATATGTAGAAAAACCATTTTTTTTCTTTTATCATCTGATGTTATTCTTTCAACAGATTGTTAACAGTAATGGAGTGAAACGCCTGCATAAACGGGTTGAACAAACAGTTCTCAAGTATTCAATTTTGGAACGCAACGGAACTGGTGTTGCAAAGGTAATTTTATAAAAACTTAACTGCATTTGCAATAATTAACAAATAATTTGCAACAAATAACATGATAATAATTTTACTGTAAGTATGATGTGTTAATTCCTTTTAGGGCAATTGAATATTTTCATTTCCCCATTCTGGTGACAAGATAAAGTGTGGCAAAGTCCCACCACTCAACAGTAAGTCTTTGCTTTGTAAAGATTTACATACAAACCTATGTTTTAGATAAAATATTAAATTGTGAAAAAAACCTTATAATAGTATATTATAAATTTATTATATTTATCACATGCACATATGAATCTATATTCAATGCCTTTGTTACATGATCTTATCTAATTATGGCCTAATAGACAGATATTAAATTTATTTCAGTTTATGTTATATCTGTTTGTGATCAAACTTTAAAGGTTATATTAATAAATAATGAAAATTTAAATAAATTTAATTATTAATGAAAAATATTTTGGTATCACAAGTAGACTGCTCATGACCAATGCTCATACGTGCATGACCTACGGGTCATGCAAATTAATATTATTTATGCATCGCAACAAATTGCCCTAAATTTGCATTTGCACGTACGGGGTTTCCTAAATAATTTTAGCTACACAGTGAACGTGTTCAGAAAACATAACTTTTTGGTTATATTAGAATATAAAAAAATTGGATATTAAATAAATAATTAATAGTGTTATATGTAGATTGGACCAAATAAATAAAAAAAAATCAGCTTCACGATGTATCCCGCACACAGCAGGGGAGGCGTTTCCCACTTTCCGCCGAATTCTGGAGGCCGTGCGTGTTGACGGAACTCAACGCCCCGCTTTGCCTCGACATCAAAGCGAACAAATCAAAATATAAATATTTCCTTTCTTTCTTTAATTAGTGGTGATCGAACCCACAACCAATCGATTTTGCAGCACACTTTGTGCCCCTGCGCCACGACTGGCCTAAATTAGACCAGTTTGTATAATATCCTAATATTTGTATATTTTACCATATTAACAAACATTCAAAGACTGGGCATTTCGCAATCCCGTTAACCGGTTTACTGTTTTGATAGTATACTTGTGAATCCACAACTGTTGTTTTGACTTTGTTTTCGACATTTTCTGAATATTTTTACTTCTCCTTTCCAGTTGAGCAATGAAATTCGTCGCAGCGACAATATAACAACTGAGGGGTACACCCCCTTAGAAGAGGGTTGTGAGGCCCATTGGGAAGTCGTGGAGCGTATGTTGTTTATCTATGCAAAATTAAACCCCGGACAGGGATATGTTCAGGGCATGAATGAGATCATTGGACCCATTTACCACACCTTTGCCTCAGATCCTAATGAGGAATATAGAAGTAAGTACACTGGATCATTTTAATCGCATTTTTGTGATATAATTTGAAGTATGAGTTATTAGGGGTGAGCGGACTGTGAGACTCACCGGTGAAACCTATCCTACCCACTTAAACCCAACGGAGACCCTCTCCACCAAAATGCGTCGCCGCAGGATAGCTCGCGTATACTACTGCGACGCATCGGTGCCCGGAGCTTTCTCCTAGGGCACCCGCAGCCTCGATGACTTGCAGGAGGATCGGCCTGACCCTTCCGCAGTAGCTCCTCTAGGGTAGAGGGAGTAGAAGATGCGCGTACCGCAACTAAGGGATTAAAATAATTAATTCCTCTGAGGTTGCATCGAACCCACAACTGCAACGCATACAGTATGTGCACTTACACTGTGCCACGAATGCTTTTTTTCCCATGCAGTACTTTTAATACTTTGGTATTCCTTGTTTACAGAGCATGCTGAAGCGGACTGCTTTTTTTGCTTTACGAATCTGATGGCTGAGATCCGGGATTTCTACATTCGCGCCCTGGATGAGACGGAAGGCGGAATTTGTTATAAAATGAGCAAACTTAATGAGTGTGTGAAAAAAAAAGACCGCGCCATTTGGGACCGTTTAGAAAAGCAAGAGTTGAGGCCCCAATATTATAGTTTTAGGTATTTTCTTATATAACATTTATTTGATTTCTTAGTCTGATTTCTCATATATAGATGACAAATCTGAATAAAATTAGCATCTCCTCTATACCTTGCACATAATTAAAGATCTTTAATACAAACTTCTTTCAATTAACCAAATGTGATAACTTCATTTTTTGTCCAACATAATTTCTTCAGTATAATAATTGTACTAAAATCTAATTACATCCGCTTCACGCTGTCTCACGAAAAACAACAGGGTACGCAAAGGGAACCTAGTGTTAAAACACACCATTCCCCACTTTCTGCCGAATTTTGGAGGCAATCCGTGTTGAGTAGCGGAACTCAACGTGCGTTGCCTGGACACCACAGCGAAGATATAGAAATATTAATTTAAATAAATATTTCATTTCCTCCAGCGCGGATCGAACCCACAACCAACCGATTTTACAGTCACATTTTGTACCTTTGCGCCACGACCGGCCTCATTCATATATTCATTCATTTAAACGCTAAATTGATTATCGATGACAAAATAAATTTATTTACCTTTTAAATAAATATAAGTTATCATTCACTTTATTTTTTTTATTTTACAGATGGCTCACACTCTTATTGTCTCAAGAATTTTCGCTGCCGGATGTTGAAAGGATATGGGATTCATTGTTTGCAGATCCTCAAAGGTTTAACTTCCTCGATTATATTTGCTGTGCCATGATATTGTAAGTATATCGATTTTTTTTATTTTTCCGTGAGTGAAGTAAGTGTTAAAACACTCCTTTTTTAGTTTCAGTATGTTGGTTAGAAATGTTTAATTTATTGTTTCCGTGTTTTGCTTTCTATATTTTATTTGTTTTACTTTTTTCTCAACTGTTGTTAAGTCTTGCTATTTTTGTTAGTTATTTTATATATGTATAAATTTCCAGTCATTCTTAAAACTTTATTAAATTAAATAATAAAGAAAAAAATCAACAAATAGGTTGTGCACGTAGTCTGCCTGAAATAGGAATGACGCTGCAATGTATTTTTTAAAATAATTTGTGTATTTTACTTGTTTTGAGTATATTCTGTTTCTATACTTGAGTGTAATCTCCATTAAATAAATATAGTTGTGCATGATTATGCATTTCCAAACTTCCGAAAAATAACAACACTAAAAATAGTTGTAACTATTATTCACAAAACCATAAACATTGATATATTGTTTTTTTTTCTTCAGATTAGTAAGAGATAATTTGCTGAGTGGTGACTTCGCATCGAACGTAAAGCTACTACAGAATTTCCCTCCAATGGACGTGTCGTTGATATTAAACAAAGCAGTCGAAATATCCAGGAGATAAAATGTTTTTTGTTTTTTTTTATCTATATAACGTTTTGAGATTTGTATCGTAAATATTTACTTATAGACTTCAATCGAAAGTGTTCTGATAGAGATTTTAACTAAAAATTCAACATTTTTCTATGTAAACTTAGAATTTTTTAAATGTCCACTTTTAGTACAGGTTAAATTATATTAAAGGGAAAAGTAAAAGTAAATTGATATCTTTATTGCAATAAGTACAAGTAGCATAAATATTTTTGATATTTAATTATATATTCTATATTAATTTAAGAACTAATTCTTCTTATAACTATGGCCTATGAACATATCTTTACTTATTTACATCAAGGAGGATGATTGAGCATGTATGTTCAGTTTCGGATAATTCAGCCACAGGTATTGGATTCTTGAGAAATAATTTGTTTTTTAACATTCTTGTAACATTGTCAGCTACTTCTTCCTCCTGGCCGGCGCCTGCCTTCCTGCTTAACCTACTCCACTTGGTACGATCTGTAACGTGTTGGGTTGTAAGACCACCCTATTCTGTCAGCTATTTCGTTGTTTGGGTGTCTAATAATCGTTAGTCGGCTCGCTCAGGCAAAATCAAAAACTCGTAATAAATCTAATTTAGATCCCACCCATATATCCGTAAATTCTATGGATAATTTTTATTTCGGATATATAATAGTGTCGGTTACGGAGATGTAACGAATGCTTAACATCCTTGATCGGCATAACATACACAGTCTGTTATTTTATCGCTAGAAATCATTTAGATTACAACATTATTTTTTTAGATCTTTTTAGACTTTACGTTATCTGTAATAGTAGTAATTGACATAGACAATAAGACATAACAGTTATTATTGATTTCATTTATCGACTTAACTATTATAAGAATGTAAATTAAATATAAATTTTAGAGACTTTAGTTATATAGTTTTATAATGTATACTAAAAACGTACGTAAGTCTATAATCGTAAGTACTGTCCCCGTAAACTGTTCACTTTACAAAATTATAACATAATTAACATAAGGATGTAATATAAACCACTTAGTAATTTCTCATATAAAATACTTGGGCAATAATATTTATTTCTGCACCTGCGACAATATTGTTCAAATAATTTTGTGTAAGACAATATTACAGAATTAAAAGTAAACGTCATACACGACTAACGCTCTCCATATTATAATACTGTGTGTGTGAGTGGCGTAATTTACTTACCTTAAATTACGTCATACATATTTTATTATTTTCTGAGTATTCTCTTATCCTGGCCACAGTTGCCCACATTTGTAACCTAAACCTATTGTAACGTCACATATTATGAAATTTTACACTTTGAAATCATTGATTTAAAATAGATGTGCCGAAGTAATGCAATGTGTAATATTTTTTATGTGTGACAAAATCACGAAATTTACGTTATGTAAACGTTATGTTACGTATATGTGACGTGTGATTTATGGATGTCTTCTAACTGAATCTTTATAGTTTCCTGAAAGATCTCGGCATGTCTGGAACTATCATCAGTTTATTTCTAGAACGTGCTCTAAAGGCGGCGCTAGAAGAGCATTTCGAATTTAGTGTCGATAGAGAGAGGAGGTCAAATGGTGGAGCCGCTAAACTAGCTTTTTAATCCTAGCCAAAAATGATAATTGCCTTTATATTAATTAAATTAATATCTAACAAGATATCATACATTTAAATTAAAGAGAAGCATCCACCATCGCTCACATTCCAGGGTAACGTCTAATGATTATGTTTATATTGTCTCATAATAAAAAAAACCTAGGGATATCAATCCCAGGATGTTGAATATTATTAATCAACTGTAAGTAATCTTAACCATAATGTTAATTATAAATAAAGATATAAATTAATAGTAAATATAATGACTTGAAATTTATTACGAATTTATTTGAAATAAAGTTTCATAATGACGGTTGGGTATATATTCAGATATAATTAGATCCGCGCTTCTGTTTTTTCATTTCGTATTAATTAAAAACATCTTAATTATCAATTACTGCTGTGGTGTGGTTTTTTTACCCTATTTTTTGTATAGTAATGATTATTTCAATGTTATATGTATAGAAAATGTTGCACATTTTTCATTATAACATAAATTTAATTACTTTCATAATTTGTTTATTTATATTTTTTCGAATATGTAAATGTATATCCAAAATTAAATATAATATAAAAATAAAATATGCATTATAATTTCATCTATTCCTTATTTGTACACAATATAATTTTTTCTCATCAATGTTATGTTACATAAAAGGCGTTTTATGGGTTATTGGCTCTGTTTTTCTAGACAACTTCATTTTATAAGATTTTATTATATATTTTTTAACTTAAACATCTTTTACCTGTGGCTGTGACAGGGGAAATGAAGCCGGCAGACTAACACTGACCATTTCTCTAATTTTTTTTCAAAACAATAAACTCTCTTTTAAGCTCTGAACTCGAAAGTTACATCCATTTAGAGCAGGCAGTCAGTCATTACAAAAACTTTTTAGTCCATGTGTTTATTGACAATAATTACAAAAGTGAATAACCGAGAAAAATATCTATATTTTAATTTTTAGCCATTAAACGAAACACCGTTAATAATACACCATTGTCCTTTATTATATTAGTAAATTCTTTATTTTCGTCGATTTCAATAAACATGCCAATAATATAATCAAGTAAAAATAATAATGCAGACATGGATTCTATAAACAAAAACAATTCGTATTTAAATATTTAATATAAATAATTACAATGTAATCGATTTGTACATATTCATTGATTGATAATAATTATAGAAAGTAAATATTTTATACAAATATAATGTCATTTTAGATTTAGTATTCTGTTACACATCTAATACAATGTAAAGTATTGGAAACGAGAATATAATTAATTTTAGATCTAATATGAAGTAAAATTGAACTATTTTTAATGAAGCAAGCCGCCGCTTTCTCTTTTAACATATAGAACCTTAATGACAGTGTTTTATTAGCAAATAAAAAACATTATTAAGGAAATATATTTGACGTCATTGACACCATGCACTATCAATCATTGAATTTTAATATCGTAGAATTATTTGTCCAAAGGTTTATGTGACGTGACGTGATTATAAAACGTCGTGGCAGTTTTTAGTGTAATATTCCAGATAAACCAGATTTAAAAAAAATATAATCATTCTAATTTCCTATTTTATTTTTTCCCATATCAGTGAAAAAAAATGGATGATACACACATCTTTACGTGAAGCTTAATATATTGGAGATGAAATATTAAAAATAGGAAACAATCAGTGCTGTGTCATCCTGAATAAAAAAATAATGATATTATTAGAAGATCGAGCACCAAATCAAAATAAATTATGATTAAATGAAATAGAACAACATTTCACATTATATATACTCTATATTTATATTGGGTTATGACCATAACTTTTGTGCCTAACGTATGCTCCATTCTTTACGAATGTATAGGGAATATTATAATACTATAATGAAAAATGTGTATGTTTGAAAACAATTAACTAGTTTAGAAAAATACTCTTAACAATTTCAAAATATTTCTATACAATATAATATTGTACAGAGATATTTACATAAATTTAAATAAATTATATAACAAAAGAATTATACGTGACAAAAGTTGATGGTCACAACACTGTCAGCTTGAAATATTTATTTTTAAAAAGTTCAACTGTATCTAGTTTTCTATAAGATTAGATAAAATAAATAATAACACATTATTAAGTCTAACATTTATGTGCATAGTTGGCAACATTCGGTGAAGCAACAACGGCGCGGAATACTTTAAAGGACTACCAAGCGACGCTGTATCTATGGACAGTCGTTGAAACCTATTGCACAAGACATTTTATAGTATAAGCGCAATGTGTTATGGTGTCATGCAAACACTTACATTTTGTTTTGGCTGGCCTTCAAAAATTGTTTTATATATTTACTCAAAATTTTGTGTGTTCCTTAACACTAACAGACAAAAATAATTTAAAATTGAATATTAAAGATTTCAATAAATTAGATTTACTATGCCAGCTCTCATATATGTCACAGTGACGATTTAGATGCGCTGGTTTGAATCATGCCTATATTCTCAGACACCATAACAAGTTGCGCCACTTATAATTATCCCTTTCGTCAAAATGTACTGATCCCTTATATAAAATGTAATGGTAAACATGATATCGTACTGACGGACTGACTTCATTTTCTCATTTCTTACACCTACAAACATAAGTCTGATTGGATTTAAAATAATTTAATTTGTTAAATAATTATCAATAACGAATAACCTGAATAATAAATCGTCTTAAATATTACTTTTCTATTTGCCTATCTACTTAAGGAAACATCCATTCACAAGGGAACCTAATCTCATATAAATTTTTCACATTTTCTTAAAAAATCCTATCGAGCCTTGTTCTTAGCATTCTCATTTTGTCATTTCGAGTACATACCTATCTATAACCATATTATTAATTGATTTATATAATTCTATTATAGCACTATTGTTACAATTAAAGATTTTTAAAATTGTTGAAATATTAGGTAATGTTGTAACAATTTATACAGTAAGTCTGTTCACTATTCATAATGACATGTTAGGACATCTTAAATCTTGTTCAAAATAAACAAGCACCCTCCTTGGCCGAATAGTTTATAACAAACTGACTTGGCGAGTGCAATATGAAAGATTATGCTATACATAATTATATGGTGATGAAACATTCAAATACAGTTATATTTTGTAAATAGTATATACTGGACACTTGGGTAGCTAGCAATGAAAATGTATTTTACAGTCTAAGTGTCATATTCATTTAGGTATACGGGTTACTCTCAAATACTATGGAGGTGCTATGTTTAGTCTATATTGATTAAGCAGTCTTAGTCCAACGAGTCCTACATTTATATAACCATACTAAACCGAATAAACGAGATCATTACTGCTTTTATATATCAGTACAACCTTCATAACAGCTGACAGTATCCCAGAGATGAATATGAGGTCTTTTGTAAGCATGCATAGGTAGATAAAAAAAGTATGCACATTACTATCACTTATATACCCTAAGCACTAGGTAAAATTAATATATTTTAAGGATTATAATACTTTTTATAAATAAACATATAAAAAATATACATTTAAATTATGTTTTAAACATTATTCAACATATAATTAAATCAGTAACAGTCACGAAATAAATTATAATTGAATCATTTGAAATTTTTAAATATAACACTGCATTTAATATTTTTCCTTTCTCTTTTCAATAAATAGATTTTGTTGTAGTTTTATACTGCAGCAATCCTGCTGAGATTCTCTTTGATGTATGTGATGATGATCAATATAAATACTTTGGTGGGCTTTTACAAATGTTGTGTTAAATTTCACCAGACTAGCTAATCAATGTTTGTTTATACCCTCCACAAAATCAATATAATCATTATAAATACTCATAGAACGAATTAATAACAGATAAAACAAAAAAGTTACAATTATAAATTATGTAACCCTAAATAATATTAAAAAAAAAACAAGTTAAAATGTAGAAGTATGATGCAATGTATAGACAGACATGTGATGTTGTTTGCAGAGAATGAACACATATAATGGATATACTTGATGGTACTTCTTGTAGTGGAACATGGGAAGTGATGTAGCACCGACTAAACACCGAAGTGGGGGGTTATGCTAATAAAGTGAAGCGTAGCGTTACCGGCGTAGGGAAATTACTGGATGACACAGCATTTGCACTTTTGCTTCTTCTTGATAGTAACATGTTCGGGCTGCAGAGGTTCCTGGGGGGGCGAGCGCTGAACCTCCACTTGCCCTGAGCGCACTTCCGGCACAGCAACACCATTCTTTGTGCCGTTACTCTTTGGAGTGGTCTGCTGTACTGGGCTAGACTTTGTCTGTGCAGGAGGACTAGCCTGTGTTAAACAATTATTTTAAGATCAGAGTAATTATTAAAATTATGAATTGTCGTGATTTACTATTTACAAATGAGACCGATCAGAATCACACATCACACACAGTAAACATGATGGTTGCAGGTTTGATTCACAACTATTTTCTTTCCCTCTTCCTAGTAACAAGATAAAGAGCGCTATTAGTCCTGTGCACAGAAAATCTCGAGAATTGGGCAGCGTGTGCGGGACATCTGTTCTGTCTGCCTAACCTGCTTCATGAGGGCTGCGTGAAACAGGGTAATCAGCGTGGAAAAGAGAAAAATATAAAGAGTTAATATAAAATGTATTAATAAATACAATAAGCACATACATTGACATTGTTTGCGTGAACTTTCTCCTCTTTTTCATCGGAAATCGGCGACTGGCTCACAACAGGCGGAGTTGGTGTGATTGGTTTACCTCCCTTAATTAAGGAGACAATCTCATCGGCTTCGCGGCTTAGGTCGCCATCCGGACGGAAAGGGTTGTCCCATCCACTTTCAGTACTGGAAATTATAAGTCATGTGTAAATTATTATTGTATGACAAAACTAACTCTCCCCTAGATTAAACTATACTGAAGAAATAATTTTTTATGTTCTAAAATTTTTGTATGGATCACATTGACTGTCATCTTCTAGCTTGTGAGAACTATCTAACTATTGAAATTTTATGTAAAAAGTGAAATTTTTCTGAGGGTAATATGTCAAAATAATAAATCCCTTGTGGAGTTTAAAAGATATACAAGTATTATTTCAATAATTAATTTCATGATTTACTTAATCAATATGAATTTATTAAAAAAATTGTTGGCATTCTGTTCAAAAGTTGTCAATAATGTAATTGGACAACATAACATTGACTGAAGCAACTAAGGTCACTAAATATTTCCATACATATTATATGTTGAGTACAACATACAACAATGCAACTAGGTAGTTCAGTATATTGTCATAAACTATCCTGCTTTAGATAATATTACATCACCTCTCTATTATCTATATATAGTATATTCATCAGAGTAAAACATTTACTAATGTGCAATTTAATATGTAAGTTTTGTATATATATATATATATATATAATATATTTAATTATTTTATATTGAAATAAAAGTTATATATTTTAAACCAATAAAAATTTTAATGTTCAATACATTAAAATTTAATAACTGAAATCAGCCCTTCTTTGAATCAATCTTATTTATTTGTAACAAATTATTTAGATTATTTCATAGCATCTCATTAGAAAGAGATATCACAAATTTTCGCTATCCAAAGATATATGCTCAGAATTTTAATTCTAATTCAGAGTTAGTCCTCCCAACAATAGATTGATGTTAAAGATTGAAAATGCAAAAAATTGATTGATATTTCAAACTATGGTTGCAATTTACGTATTTGGATTGATTATTAACATTGGGTGTTAATAGACAAGACAGAATGCTATATATTAAATATTTAAAAAAAAATTGAATTTTGAACAAAAAAATATTTTTTGGAAAACATAATAAATTAAAAAAAAAATTAAATATATGAAACTTTAGAGTTTTACTTTAACTATAGGTACCTGATCTGCCTGTTGTACATGGTGTGGTCTGCCATATCTACGTTAGCAGCTGCTGAGAGCAAATCAGCGTATAATATGTGTGAGTCAGACTGTACAGGTGGCGGGGACAGACACTGCGGCCGCGCCCCTTGGTAGAAAGACACACGAACTTTTGAACGCTCCGAACTGAAACCACCATAAATAATACACAGTCAATATAATGTATATGAAACAGCATTTTGAATATTGGAATATTAGATTATCAAAATGATAATAAATCATATCAAGAAAAAAATATGAATAAGCAAATTTCTAAAGGTAATATTTTATATGACAGAAGGTATTATATACATTGTTTTAGATAATATACCACTTTTCAAACAATTGATTGATAATTATCATTCGCATAAATACAGTTATGTAACATTTGCTTTGCATTCATGGCGCATTAGCAAAACTAACACATGCATATGTTAACATTGTAAATAATTTAGCAGCTCTGGATCTTTTTATAGGAGATGACTGCACTTTCCACCTACATTTAATAATATTTAATAACAAACATCTTGATGATTATGTTTTAATGTAATTTTGCTATCCACTCAACACACTCTTGTAAAAATGCTGTGAATATGAAATGGAAGCTGACATAACTTCCACTTGTCATCATAGTTAGCAAGGCTAGCATAAATGGCACCCACACATTTGGATATATGAGGAAGGTCATTCTTATAATGAACTTATGACATCAGACAATTTAAGGAGTTGTTACTTTAATAAAAGTAGTAAATAAAGGTTTTTTATGTTCATTGTTATGATAAATAACTAAAAAATATTTTAATATCTATGTACTGTCCTTTAATTACTATGATAAAAAACTTAAATAGGACACTGTAGAAGTGGTTTATTTGAGTTTGTTTTATCTTAATTATATCTTATATGTGGCATGTCATGCTAAACAAGAGAAGTTGATTTTGCTAACAAAGAGTAAAATACCTAAAAGTAGTATATTTTTGGTTCCAAATATTGGAATGTTAAAAATATAGGTGTGACTGTATAAAGCTGAAAGTCTGTTCAATGACAAAAAAATATAAAAATGGAACATATTCTCATCGTATGTCTCATGTGTTGGCAAAAAATAAAATTTATCAAAATAAATATGAAAGCAATGACGCTCAGCAAAACGGCCTTGTAGCGGAGCACAGGGCGGATCCTCGATTTAGGGTTACGATCGGTGATAGTGAATTTTATAAATAGAAGATGCCAAATTCTATGCCAATATTGTTTACCACTCGTATATACATGGAGAATTCTGACCTTGAGATGCAAATTACTGGATAGAATTAAAAATCGTTTATGTTTATAATTCATTTTTGATTCGTGACGTCATACCGACTGAACTCTACATAATTTTATCCCTGTGATTATATTTTATTCGCTACAGCTCTTTTATCCATATGAATAGCTTGGGCCCTTAATGAAAAGTATTGTTATGATTTTTTATGTTTTATAGAAAATATAAGATATTCGGCAAGTGAATTCATAGTGCGCAACATAACAAGTGACGTGAGCTAGTAAATAACATACCTTATGAGAAATATTCACAATTATTGGCGTTCGCCAACATCGGAAACCACACACTAAAGTGCACTTTAGAAAAATCGATAAATGATTCCAGTTTAAATTAAAAACATTAGCTTAAATTGCACAATATGACCAGATTCGCTCAGCGCTTCACAACAGTGTACAGTTCCACTGCGTTCACAACATCGATCTCGGAAGTCGCGATCGCGCGCGGCCGTGGCGAATGGAGCGAAGCGGGCGGAGCACAGTCGTGCCAACCTAGTGACGTACTTACCATTCACGAACACGATTCACGATTCTTGTTCAATCTCGATCATTTTAATCGGGTTCGTTCTCACCAATTTACTATTGCTTTAAAATAAACTTTTGTAAGAATTTATTTGGGTTTTATTTATTTATATGGTATGAAGTTGTTTGTTGGCTGTTTTTTTTATATTAAGTTCATGTGTTGTTTTCGAATAATGTGTGAAATGTATGAATTAGTAATCGATTAGATAGAAGTAACAACTTGTTATGCAAAACAGCTATGTAATATTTATATCAGCGTCTCCAAATTTTTTCTCGGCGAAGAGCGGGATTTTTGAACATTTTAAGGAAAAAACGGGAGTCTTTCGCCAAAAACGAGACATAAAAAAAATTAGAATTTAATTGATTATTTATCCCTTTTTGTGAGTTTTAAATAAAGCTTCCAATAGTGATAGATATAAACATAAAATGTTTTTTGGTTATATGTAAGGCAGTTACGTCATCGGAATATACGTAACTTACGAATATATTTATTTGTATTTCTTTCAAATGAAATAAATTACTAGTAAGTAATTAAAAATGGGTCCAAAGAGCTGAGGATCGAGTGTGGTGGCGAGAATTGGTGAAAGCCTATGTCCAGCAGTGGACAAAAGATGGCTGTTGATGATGACGATGATGAATTAAAAATAATCTTGAATCCTTTCCCAGGATGGGAAAGAATCTACAACCATCGCCTTCGCCACAACACAATAGGTACGTGTTTTTCTAATAATTTTTATTTTTAGATAAAATCTACTACAACAGTATTGTAGTAAAACGTCCATCAATACCTTTCATTTTTTTTATGTCGCTTGGGAACATATTATATATTATAATATAAAAGTATAAAAATAAGTTAAATGCCACCGTTTCTCAAAATTTACGGTAACACTTTAAACCGCTACTTTTATGCGAAATTCGCGGAAGGACCTTATGCAATTGACATGAAGTTTGTATTCTGCTATCAGCTCATGAAACTTGCACTATAATTGCTCGTGGAATGTTTTGAGATAAGATGGTGTTATGATTAAAAAATGTGAACATTTTTTGTAATTTCCGTATTTTTACGGCTATAGAAAATTTTGCTATTAGTTCTATTGCGTTCTATTTTTCGCCCATTTAAATTTAAAGTACCATACTTACAATGAAATGTTTAATTATAAAATAACTATAGTTTAAATTTAATTTTATCATTTTAAAGCTTGGTTAACAATGGACCTAAACTAATATAGAATTAACTATTGAGCCTATTCTATGAAATTCTTTGATTACACCTATATTTTACAACGATAGTAATCGTTTAGCCTTGTATTTTAATCAAAGAAACTTTTAGAAAAATATCATTATATAAAAATACGTCGTTTGACTTTCCGTTTCTTTGTTTAAAAAAAGGAAGGTAACCAACCTCTTTAACTAAACGAGTGAGACAGAAATAACAGAACGACTTTAAATATTCTTCTGCTGTTCGCTTGTCAATGAGCAAGAAAACACGAGGTGAGGAGGCGAGTCACGTAAAAACATATAGCGACAAAAAAACTGTTAGTCCAGGCTAAAAGCTATGTGTAAATTTTATACAAGTATTTTTTATTTTTTTGCTGGTTAAATAAACAAATCTAATATTTTCTATAATAAAATACCGAAGTTACTTAAAATTATTTACGAAATTATTAAGAATACTTATTTCAATAAAAAAATATTGTTATTTATTACCTGTTACGTAACGTGTAACTGATAGACAGTACGTACGGTTATACATTATCATAACCACAACATAAACAAAGTATCGACCAAGTATTGCAATTATAATCCACAAATAATCCTTCCCTAAGATTAAACAATAATGGCTACAAATATGGTTTATTTTAAACCTAGAGTCTTAGACTATTTAGATTTGTAGAAATATAATATTTATATACTTACTCTATATATTAAAATACTTTTTTAATCTTCATTGCAAACATTAAATACCTAAGAAAAATGTATCCTATATATACTTTGATACTTAAATTTTAGGCTCTTGGGAATATGGGAAGAAATGTGAATTATGGCTTCATGCTCTTAAAAAAATATATACGATTATATTAAAATTCTGGAAATTAATCTAAATACATAAGATTCATAGATATATTGAACTCCATAGTATTAAATAGTTGTCATAAAAATATCTAGTTATAGGTACTCACATCAGGGAAGCGTGTATATAAAACATAATGAAAACCTAATATAAATTATTAATAATTCGCCAACTGATTCTAGTGAAAATAAATAAGACATACTCATGAAAAGAACATAACGTACTCGTCTTCGACGGGCGTATACGGGAATGCAGTTTCGTGGAACTTTGGAGGCGGGCTGCTCTCTGGTTCCTCCTGCAGTGGACTTTCGTAGATCAGCGTCTCCACCATAGACCCCTTCGAACTCCCAAAGGATACCCTGCAAAATAACATATATTAATATTCTCTTAAATAAGTATATGTTAAAAATATTATAGATCCAGTAAAAAGCGTGGTGAATCACAGATCTCAATAACATGACACTACCTTATTCGCTCTAAGAACTACTAATAAGGACGCAGTATTCAAATGAAATTTTAAGGTATCATAGATTTCTCCAATGTTAGCAACGAAAATTACATCAGACTCAGCGATGTCTTTGTTATTTTTCAAAACTCATCTTTTTATTGAATACATTAAGGGAAAAAAGTAATTAGTGTTTTATGTACCTACTGTTATAGTTTAATGACTGTTTATACGTTCATGGCCTTACTTCTTATTTAGCTTAAAAGTAAATTTGAAAGCAGACTACAGGTAGGTTATATTGTAAATGATAAGACTTTTAGTTGTCGAACGTTAAATGCCGCAAAGAGATATGTTCTCCATTTCAATATTGTAAGAGAACTTTCACATTGGTATACCTAAACCAAATTATTGAGGAAGTAAGAGTGAAGGGTGCGAAGTTTCGTTACATAATAAAATAGTCCATATAAATTAATGGCGTAACAGTTCAAAGGTGAGCCCTAATCGATCGTTAATGTCACCTTCCACAACCCTGAACAAAGCACTTTAATTGTATCGCCCGATATTGCTGTTGGAATATAGTGAGGTAAGTTTTAGTAGGTTTGATTTAAGCTTTATCATATTTTATTTTTCTATGGTTGTCATTAATATTTGTGTTTTACATGTAGAATATTATAAACATCAGTTTATTTTTATCTATTCCCGCATAAGTTGAACTGTTAACTGTTTGAATTGTTTGAAATTATTACAAAAATCTTTGAGTGGTAGGCAGACGATGTCCACTTTTCATATACTTTTGTAGATATTTGTCTTAGAAGAGTACCTACAGAAATCAAATCCATTTGAAAAATAAAAAAAATATTAATGTGGAATAAACTTACAAGAAAAGTCTAGAGTTAGATACGTCCCTTGTAGGTACGTTATCATAGCGTATACTGAATCTTTTATTTTAAGTGCATTACTATCGATTTAAAATAATATACATAATGTAGTCTACGCGACTTGCTCTATACTGAAGTACCTATACTAGATTTTACATATACAAACCTGCGATATTTACTGATACAGGTACAAAAATCAAACATTTTAGTCAACCAAAAACATAAAATATAGGATAAGTATATTTTAAAAGAAGCTGCCTGTTTGGAATTGTGTGAAAATATTTTATAAGCAATACTGTCAAAATTGACATTTAAATAACACTTTTATAAGGCAATATTATTGTAACAAGATCTGGAGTTTTACAGAACGCTTTTCATAATATTTGTTGAATTATTTATAAAATTGCGGCTTCCTTTTTAAATATTTTACTACTTTTAGATTTACACGCCGCCAATAAAGGCTGCAACTCTGTATACTTTCTAATTGACCTGTATAGATTTTAAAGGTAAAGCAAGCACCGTCTCTAATCTTTAGCACTTATTGTATTCTATATCAGTCGTAAACCATTTAATATTCTTTGCTGCATTCGCCCCACTTCTGGCTAATGCGTAGTTAATAAGTTTGTGGCAGTATTCATCTAGTCTATAGTTTTTATTTAGATAAATAGTTAGATTTAGTTTTAAATGATTAATATTGTAATGGCATACTTATTATGTATTTTAAACAGTTTTAATGTAAGCTAGTGGGTTTTTTTTAAATAATTAACGACACAAAATTACATTTTAATTTATTACATTTAAGATATAAAGACCGGTTTGAAATGCTAAAAATAAGCGTCTACCTAATGCTAAAACGAATACAGTGTTAGTTGTGTCCTACTCTTTATTACATCATGGTGTTTGTTTCAATAGACTAAACCGCCTTGTATGGGATTTTATTACAGTAGACTAAACTGCTGACGACGATTTCTTATTATCGTGCTTTGTTAACCTTCAAATAAACAATAAAGTCATAGTTCAGAAATAATATTTTTTATTATTATTTCCATATTTATGTAGAAACTGGAAATTAAAAATAAAATGATAAATATACTAACATTCACAGTATTAAAATGTCAAATTTTTAAGAGGATTTTTTTTAATGTTGATGCATCTTTCGCATTCAACATCGTGTGTTGGAATTATTAATTTAAAAAAATAATGACTCCTCAGTCATTTGAAACCACAATTAGCATACGTTTATTTTCTACGATATCTAACATTTTTACGTGTCAGTACTTTTTTAAATATTTCTTTATATAATGTTATTCAATTTAATAATGGTGCTGAAAAGTCTAGAAATTATCATTTGATTTTTTTTTCTATTTCTATTGAAAGCGATGGCGAAGGATCTGGGAGAGTCCAGATACGAACCGAACAAGGAAGCTTTCCAAGCCCGGGCACAATGGAAGAAAGTTGATAATTGTCGAAAACAATGGATAGAGAATTGGAGCTGGTTGTTGGATGAAAGAAAGTGAGGAAGCATGTATTTTAAGAAAAATGGTAGCACGTATATTAATAAAGCGGTCAAGTTGCGGTACTTTGCAAATGAACTAAGTTAACTGGGATTTTTTTTTACTGAAATACTAGTTTATCATTACTTACATTACAGAGGCCGACGGCCTCTTGAGGCCGTCTCGACGCAGCGGCACAAGGGTGTGACTGTAACGCGACGGTTGTGGGTTCGATCCCCACTCGAATTTATTTACGTTTATATTTCCATTTTCTTCGCTCTGGTGTCAAGGCAAAGCGCAGCGTGTAATTCTGGCACTCAACACGCAATGCCTCCAGAATTCGGCAGAAAGTGGGAAACGGAGTGTCTTAACACTGCCGGTTCTCTCTGCCTCTGGTGCGGGATACAGCGTGAAGCTGATTTATTTTGACTCTTAACTAACATCATAGAACTAGTATGATATTAGGTGCTTATATCATTTCATACATTCCTACAGTAAACATTGAAGATTTTTTTAAATATTAATTTATATAACTATCTTTTACCTGCGGCTTCCGCTTCGCCTGCGTAGACAGATGGAGATAACTGAGAGTTGTGTTTTATACATGACACATTTTAAGTACACAGTAGGTTAAATAGACTATGCAACGCAAAAATATTTTTTTAATTCAGACCAGAAGCTGCGCTAACTACGTTTTACGAACGATTGAAAAAAATCTATGAATAGCTGGTTTAAGTACTTAATCAAATAAAACGGACGGAGGAACTTGTATGTTTTTTTTATATAGGCAGAGACATAGCGGGTTAATTATGACATTAGTTTGTCTTTATTCTGTACATGTATCTATACATAAAAATAAAATTAAGGTGTCTGTCTGCGAGTTAAAAATAACTGCGTTTTTTTCCAGTGAATATAGCTGTTTACGTGATACTAGAACACACATATTTTTCCAAATTTTTGTCATCTAATCTTCGGTACCGGCTAAACCGATTCTTATATGACTTTCACTGAAAGGTAGAGCGAAATTGTGGAGCAATATATAGGCTACTTTCTTTCCCGTAATTTCTGCGGGTCCTGGATTTACTCGAGAATTTTGCGCATTTACACAAATATATGTGAAATTATTCTATTAAATACGACAATTTATAAAAACAGAAACAAATAACACCTCAGAATTAAACTTTTTGTAATTTATTTAGTGTGTATCAATATAGATAAGTTTACTAAAATAGCCAATTAATTATCCTTAAATACAATTTAGTAATATTAAATAAATAATCGTATAGTTCAAGCGGGCGGAGCCTGCTCATTCGTTTGTAATAAAAATAGCAAATATTATAATAATCAGGATATAGCCCACAGAGCGAAGCATTTAAAAAAATAATAAAAAAATATAGTAGATAGATAAAAAGATGTAACATATAGATATCCCACGGAGAAGTATTTTGTTTTTCTTTGCTAAATTAAAATTTATTGTATAGCGATAAAGACACTGCGTTAGATTAGAATTCGTTTTGGAAATTATAATCACCTCAAACAGTTTCATGCGAAACCAATGTCAAATATTATGATAGTTTCTTGCCCACGCTGCCGGGTATGACTAATGGCGGTTGCCATAAAAATATTTTAAAATCCATTCGCAAAGTTTAAATATGCATTTGCAAAGTTATTGCCGATAATTAACAAAAACGCTTTAGTAAACAATAGTTTATATATAAAAAGTAAAAACGTTCACTATTTAAACAGCGATTCTAATTCATACTTATTTATGTATTGTTTTCGACGACAGACAAGCGCAGAATGAAGCCAACGCAGTACGTCAAGAGTTTGCTGCCGTTTTGCCACATGTCATGGTTAAATTGGAATCCACGAGGTCTTTGAAGCCGGTGCCCATAACATCATCGGGCGTTATTGGATGGCTGGCAGCCAAGTTAAATCATTTTTATCAGAAAACAGTTTATATATCCTATGTACATTGCCAATGTTCTTATCCGCTCGATCAAAGATAGGAGAGAAAGTGAAGTGCTAAGACTCTCCGTTCTCCTATTCTCGCCCTATTGCGTCACAATGCGGCAGACCATCAAAATAGCAATAACAAATATAAACAATATTCCGGGCGGAATTGAACTCGCATCCATCGTGTAATTCTAGTTAGACACAGTAAGAGTGCGTCGATTTTCTTTGTTTTCCTTGAATTTATGTTCTTGACATTACAAACCTAAATGTCAATTATTTATCTTCATTAATTAAATTAATTTAACTGAATGTAAAACATCCTGTGTGTTTTAATTACTTAATAATTAAATTATTTCAGGCCCGATTGCCAGCTAGAAATATATACATCTTGGATTGAGAAAATTCCCCTGAGGCTTCCAGACGCGTGGCATGACAAAAATTATTTAGGTTAAAAAAACTGGGAATATAGTTTGTGTTGATTATTATTATAAAATAGCCACTTTCGATTATAATTTCTCCATAATATGTTTATAAGGAAATCCATTTCAATGTTTTCGTTGACTGAGGATCAAGGACATAAAATTTTTGATGTTTTATGTATTTTAAAGAAATAATAAAATTAATAAAATTTAAATTGATTTTATAAATAGTTTTTAGATGGGGTATACCCGAGCTTATGTACTTAATACCTACATATATATCTCAAAATTGACCTTAGTCGCTCTTAAAATGAAAATATTCTTATAAGTGAAATGCAAGTTTTATCTATTTATTATTATTTTTTCAATAAAATATTTTCAGATCATAAATTTGTCTTAAAAATTATGTACTTAATATACCCAAAAAAACGACCAGCATTGGTAGTTTAAACTTATGACGTTTGCAATCAGCACACACTAATGTTTATGTGTAACTAATAAGAAACCAAAATTCTTTAAGAAATCACCAACAATAATATCTATGATTTACCATCTATATTTAAGATTTACCAATATAATTATGCTTACCTTTTCAACGAAGTATGTTTACTACCATTGCTGAGCAGCTTATGCTTAGGTTTCTCGTGGGCTCCTGTTGGTGTAGAGGAGGATATAGTAAGATCGCTTGCGAACGAACTTGTCGACGATTCTTTCGAAATATTCGTTCTAGCCCTTCTGGCCGCTGATTCGGGACTTCCAGGGGTCCCAACTAGTTCCAAGGCTAAGCGCCCTTTTCCTGGCACCGGGGGAGGTTTCTCATCAACTGGCACCATATAGGACAGCATGGCTGCCCCTTTATTGTCCTTTACAGCATTAAATAGAAAGCAGCCAGAGTATACAACGCGCTCTTGAAGTTTTCACATTTTATGATAATTACATATTCTTCGCATAATTTTTTTTATTCCTTTCTTAGCTCCAACAACCTAAAACAAAAAGCTGAAGTAAGTGATTTAATAATCTCAGTCTTAAGGTCATTTTAAAAACATTGTTTTTAAAATTTTAGTGAGCGGGGATGTCAAGGCATCATCGATTTTAATATAACTATAAGAAATACATATGTGTATATTGTATATTTAAAAATTATAAGTACTGTTCTTCATTAATTGTATACTTCCCTGACCCCGTGTGTGGAAGTCTTTACTAGTTGTGAGTTGACCTAAATTAGTAGATAGGCGCTGACAATTGCTACCATCGAGTCTTCCATGAGCTCCAAATTAGTTCAAATTATTTAATTATAATTTATTTCTCATTACATTTTTTAATTTATGAATATATAATTCATTTTATGAGTTATGAACGTATGTACATGGCAAATTTCAATGCAATGGCAAGTTTAATAATTACGGAAGAATAACTACGGAAGAATTTACAAGATTGTATTAGTCAAAAAATGTATTAATTATATTATATTAATAATTACTTTATTAAGTAAACCTTTGTGGAAGAAACTGCAACCATTTGCAAATTTTAAAAGCTAGTATAAAATAAGGAGAATTTGCTTATTAAAATAATTATAAAAACAAAAATCTAAAAGGAAAAAAGCCCCATTGTCTCTGTGGAGTATTTTTATTATTATCATTTCTTTTTGTGACGACGGCAGTGCTATGACGAATCGATTGACGTAAGAATCATCAAAACGGGTCAATTCGTTTGTTCTCTATAACGCTACATAGAAACAAACAAACAAACAAACGTACATACATACATTGTAATATTAATAACATATAAAATTTTTGGTTTTAATTTGTCTTTTAAAAGGCGCTACCCTGCCTACCCTGCTGTGTGCGGGAAACAGCGTGAAGCTGATTTGATTTTATTGAATTATTGGGTTTAAAAGCGACATTTGACTATTTCATATACGAGTTTACTTTGGTTTTTTGTGTACCATGTTTTTGCTGTTTTAGGATGTGTTAATTTTTTTTTACATTACTTTTGTTTTCAACAAACGAAAAACGGAACGTCTGGTCACACTACGGATTCTATTTTCATTCTATTCATTCTATGCCATTTTTGACATACTCTAGGCATTATTTTATTAAACTCTATGTATTTATAGTCTTATGCAAACACGTTTACACAGTGATAGGAGTTCGTTGAATATAATGCAACATTGAAATTCATTTTCATTCATGACCTTGAAATTTGAATATAAGGGTCTAGGTTATAATATAACTAACGGATGGCGGTCGTTAGCGATGCAGTAGTCCTATCATGTTTAGTTTAGGTTTGTTAAAATCATCGATCCTTAGTATTTCGTTGTTATTTTCTTTTTAATTTTAAATAGCTAAGGAACTAGAAGTGAATTAAATTTTACATAAATATGTATATGCGTATATATTTTTTCTTATCAATATCATGATTAATTTTCATGAGTAATATATGTACGTCAAATATAGCTATGTTTATTAATTTATTTCTATTTTAATATTTTTTTGGTTGAAATTGAGAATTTTAAAAATAAAAATATTATCATGGGAAAGCCACGAGAATAATATATGACCTTGACCGTATTGGCTGTATAATGTGTGCTCTATTTTAATATTCTTCATCTAAAATAAACATTAACATACATTATTATCTATAGTAATATTATAACCTACTGACAATATTTTTTTATGTTACATAAGTAGTCCAATTATGAAAGAAAAGCTAAACTCTATATTACTTTATGTTAACAGCTTCGATGTTTCCCACTGTGGCCGCGGTCGGTGATTTACTGATCCCCTAGAAAGTGTCACACAACTCTTAGTTACTACCATTAGACCATGCGGGCGGAGTCGCAGTAGAAGCTAGTTTATTATAAATTAATGCTAAATTAAATGATATTATCAATTTGAAAAAAAAATGACGTCATATTGCAAGAGATTTGGCGCTAACACAAATCTCCCAAAGATTAGTTGCGTGGGCGCTAACCTAAATATAGCTTCTGTATAAATAATGACAATTTAAAACTCAAATCAATATGATGATGAGATAAGGAATGCCGAATTCATTTACCTACCTGTTTAAAACAAACTTGTGTTATTAATAACTAGGTCCTATACTCGTAAATAGATTTGACCTATCTAAGTCGGTTTTTAGCGTTCTGTATCTCAAAAGGAAAACACGGAACCCGCAGACAGCAACGTAGAAAGAGGGAACCTAGTATTTAAACACTCCTTTCCTCACTTTCCGCTGAATTTTTCGAGGCATTGCTTGATGAGTGACGGAACTCAACGCCACGCCTTTGCCTTAGTGTCAGAGCGAAGAAATGAAAATATAAATAAATAATCGTTCGTTCCCTCGAGTGGGGATCGAACCCACAATCATTGCGTTACAGTCACACCCTTGTGCCCCTGGGCTTCCACGGTCTCCGTCTATCTGTTAAAATTTATCTTGAGATCGCGTAGAGTTATCAAGCTGAAATTAATATTAAATATTTAGGTCTACAATCTCTTGGACCACAGAAAAAATTAAGCTTTTAAGTCAATGCAATCAAAGGATACGAGCATTCGCCGCGTAATCAAACCTATAGGGTACCTACTGTATCCCGTGGGCCTACAGTTATGAAATTTGGCAAGAAGTGAGAACTTGCACTACCTATAAATAAAACAAAAAATCCGAAAATGGAAATTTATATTTATGTTACACATAAAAAATATTAGAAACTTATATATATTAACTTATATATACTCTTTCATTTCATCCAAAATGTGTGCAGTCGCCCTCAAACTTAAATTCGTCAACTTTTATAAATTGCACTTCCCGTTGACCTACAATCCTGAAAACCTCGGTGGTAGAGTCCGACGCGCATTTGATCACCTTTTTATCTTTTAGCAACTCTGTGATAATTCCATATTAATTTTAAAATTAATGTGCATATTCAAGAATTATCTTTATATTTAATATTAAATCAAATCAGCTTCATGCTGTATCCCGCACACAGCAGGGTGGCGGAACTCAACGCTTTGCCTCGACACCAGAGCTAAAAAATGAAAATATAAATTTAAATAAATAAGTAATTTCCACTAGTGGAGATCGAACCCACAACGCGTTTACAATCACACACTTGTCACAACTAGCCTCACTGGAGGCATTGCGAGGAGCGAAGAAATGAAAATATTAAAAATATAATTTCCTTGAGTAACAATCGAACCCACACCTATCGTGGCGTTTGCAGTCGCACGCTCGTGCCTCAGCGCCACGACAGGCTTTGGCCTAGTTTTAGTAGTTTCATTCCAAAATATATAGGTATTTTTAGATGCACAATGGACCATTCCAGGGTATAGTAAAAAATATTGAGTGACCTCACATATCCTTATGGCCCTGAAAGGATTAAGAATAGGAAGAATTCCGAGATTCCTTTAATATTTTTTATTCCACATAGGCCTTAAAACTTAACTGTTTGCTCCATATAATTATGTACTACCGTTAAAGAGCAACGTGCCTTAGCATGCAGTTGATATTACAGTCTTACGGGAAATAGGAATGACAATATAATAATATTTCTTGAGCAAGGAAAGGTCAATCACTCGTAGGTGATGAAATGATTTGAATACTTAATTACTAATTTCGTAGAAA
The DNA here is from genome assembly GCA_016802625.1 of Heliconius numata. Taxonomy (NCBI): domain Eukaryota; kingdom Metazoa; phylum Arthropoda; class Insecta; order Lepidoptera; family Nymphalidae; genus Heliconius; species Heliconius numata. The sequence goes on along the minus strand of JAEBDU010000064.1, from coordinate 1,859,637 downwards.
TTCGATTAAATATTCTAAATTATTTATAATAATTAATTTATAATTTGTATAAGGCATATTATAATTAATTACCAAAGTATACGGTAGCTTGTCGAGTAAAGTTTAGACTAATACATAAAACATGTGTAACACTCAGAATCAATTAAACTATTTAAACTTAAGATATTATGCTATGCTATGCTATGCTATGCTATGTTAAGCTAATGCTTAACTAAAAGACTTAAGTCTGCTAAAATCTCTTCTGAAACTAAAATGATTAAACAAAAAACAAAGTATGAGATAGTTATGTCAAAGCTAATCCAAATGGCCAAATCACAATAAAATTGTAGTTTAACATATTATGAACTAAATGAATTAAGTTAAGAGGTTTATTTAGGCGACATCTTAGATTTTTAAATCTCGAAACTGAAACTACATTATTATAAAAAAAAATATTTTATAAATATTTAAAATCAGAAAGAAATTTTACTCAGTATTTTGTTAACGTTATTTACTTTATAATTATACTAAAAATATTTTTAGTCTTCTTGTTTTTCGTGTCAACGCTTGAACCGTTCAAATTGAATTTTGCGAGTAGTTAGGTACCTAAGTCATTTTACAAAGAAGTATTCGATATCGCTTCATCAATATTATAACAGCAAACTTTCAAAAATATATTCAATGGAGAACATTTATTTATTATTATATTATTAGTACTATAGAACGATTATAGGTCATAGTATGAAGTAGGAATACGTATTCAGTTTATGTATTTTTAAAATATAAATAGAATTGGCGGCCAATAACGTTTGCAGCTATTGAGATAATATAAAGTGAATTCACGCACCTAGCTTCTATTATGATGATATAGACTTAAAATAGTATCCTAAATAATATTTAGATATTGTATTACCTTAGGATACGAAGCTAAGGTATACCTGGCGTGGGTTAAGTTCTGATAACTGTGTGTGTGAGGATTTTCTACCACCAGCGGAACCTCTCTGCCCCATCTAGGGGACACATGACAATAAAGTTAGTAGATAGATTATTATCTATAAAACTTTTTGTTAACGATTTTTTTTTAAATCGGCACCGATTTTTATAAAATTTAAATTCAGACTCTTAAAAATATTTCATTAGCCATGTGTTTTGTGGTTTTATAAAATTCACTCCCTAAATTGAAAATAATTTCATAAACATATTTAATAAATATTCGTATAATTGAAGCGGGCGAAGCCGCCCAGGTCGGCTAGTCTTGTATATTTAGTTATTTCTAATAAATGTATTTTAAACCGGCTACAATGCAATAACGTTTAGACGATAGGTATTAAAAAGTTTGTTAAAATTCTAATTCAACAAAGAAGATTGCAATCTGACACTTTATAATCTACGCTATAATTTCAACACGACTCAGTTCACTTCTCTCATAGACGTGGGAAAGATGGCAACTGTTCCGTTTCGATAAGCTTAACTTGTATGCAGAAATGCATTCACTAAGGTACATAAGAAAACTGTTAATTTAAAACAAACAGTAATTCATAGGTTTATTTTTACAATTACTTCTTCATATTTTCTTACTAGAGTCTTAAGAGAAAGGCTAGAATGGCTTACAAACAGTCCTTTTAAACGAAACGTATTTTAGGATATGCCAACGAATGAGAAAGTGTTAACTTCCACTGCTGTTTAAAAAATAAGGTTGAATTTAAATATTTTACTACAATAATATTATATATATTTTAAATGCTCTAAAGTCGTAGAATCTAAGTATATATAATGGCGAAAATAGAAGTGAGGTATTAGTACAGTCTAACTTAAGATTTTCTAACTGAAGATATAATGGCGAGTCGAGATCGTGAGCAAAAATCAAACAGATGTTGTCGTTGTTATTTTGTAAAATTATAGATTTGTTTTTAATGTGAAAGTTCCACGCGATATATACTGGGCCAAAGAAAAACAAAAATATTCTTATTGTTCTGTTTTTGACTTTATATACAACGAACCACATTATATCCAACTCACCACTCTTCTTTCTTCCCAAAAAGGGGAAATAAAAATAGTTAGTTTAATAATTTCTCAATGTGTCTTTTCTAATAATATTGAAGTTCTTTAAAATGGACGTAATATAGAATAGAATGCCTTAACATTGGGAGTTGAAAATCCGTTTTACATCCATATATACCTACCTGGACTGAAGGGGGGATTTAATTCAGCCTACCAGAAATTGAATTGTTAAATATTTGTCAATATCTAAAAAATTTGATCAGTTAACTAACTTTTAGATGTTTTTTAGATGTTAGCTGGTGGTATTGATGATTTCTGTTAACTACCTTTAGTTTCTTGTTGATTCTGAAGAGCTTGTCTGCTTGTAAGTTATTAGTCGTCTTCTAATAATACACACCTAATAATGATACACCTATGTGTGGGTTAAAATACTTTCATTATTACGATTCCAAGCTGACAATTTTTTTTACAAGTTTGCAACGAGATTGCGCTTTAACAAACACGTACAAATAAACAATCGAAAACATAACTAACTAAACAACTCAACAACTTTTCATGTATCAAATTAATTTTAAGCATAAAACCTTAAATACAAAACCTCTTCTTTTAGTCAAATTGGAATTGCATTTAGTAAGTAAAAAAAACGGAACGATGTTCTACGAAGACAGAATCAGTTACGTTTCAGGAAGACGAGAACGAACCTTATATTTGTAATGCAAATAGAATTGTCGTTGTTGCATGCGAATCAAACTTAGAAGATAAAATAAAATACGCAAGCATGACTGTTTTTATAGAAACTTAAGACGGTATATAGTGTTATAAAAATACGATAATTAAAGAGTATAATATAGTTATAAACTAAAGTTTTTATTCAGAATTTCTCTTAACCTTCTCCTTGTTAAACCCACAAATCAAATCAAGAGGGAGTTCCATTTTTAGGGTTCCACCCCTCCCATTTATCTCAAGATCGCGTAGAGGTATCAAGCTGGAATTATATTATTATACTAGCGGACGCGCGCAGCTTCGCTTGCGTAATTAGGGGTGAATTCTAATAAACCACAAAACATGTGTTCAATTAAATATTTTTAAGAGTCTAAATTTCAAATTTTATAATAATCCGTGGCGTTTTAAAGATTTTTCCATACAAACTTTCAACCCCTTATTTGCACCCTTAGGGGAAGAATTCTAGAAAACCATGAAATATGTGTTCAATTAAATACTTTTAAGAGCCTGAATTTCAAATTTTATAAAAATTGGTGCCGATTTAAAAAAAAATCTATACAAACTTTCAACCCCTTATTTGCACCCTTAGGGGGACAATTCTAGAAAACGATGAAACACGTGTTCAATTAAATACTTTTAAAAATCTAAATTTCAAATTTTATAGTAATCGGTGCCGATTTAAAATTTTTTCCATACAAACTTTGAACCCCTATTTCACCCCTTTAGGGTTAAAATTTTTCAAAATCCCTTCTTAGTGGATGTCCAGATTACAAAAGTAAACATCTGTCCAAATTTCACGTTCCTACGCACAGCGGTTACGGCTGTGCGTGCGTCTTACCTCAGTCAGTGAGGACAAGTCCTTTTATATATATAGATTATATATTCTTGCCCCTTGGAGCATAGTAAAAATTAGGCTCCTAAGTCAACGCAATCAAAAGCTACGAACATTTATGCACCGTTTTTGCAGCATGTTGTATTAGGTTCCCCGCGTAGTCTAACTCTATAGGATATTTCGAAAGTTATAAAATTTGGCACAGTGTGCAAACTTACAATACAAATAAACTAAAAAAGAAACGAAAATTTAACTTATTTCATTAAAAAATATATTACAAACTTATAGAAACTTAAGTTTATCAACTTTTATAAGTTGTACTTCCCGTTGATGTACCGTCCTAAAAACTGGCACGGAACCCCTTAGTAGGCAAGTCCGACTCACACTTGACCTGTCTTATTTATGTTTACTAAATCTACGAGTCAGGGAGAATGTATTGATCTTAAGTTTATATAGTAATGGTACCTAAAGCTCATTTTTTAATTATAGATTACAAATACAATTTTTACTTCAATTATATTAATCATATAGAAAGATAGTTAATATTTAATAAACAAACGCATAAGCAAAGGTATCTGTTTAACATTTTTCTAAACAAATAATACATTTTAAATCTTACAAGTGCAATCTTTTACCACGAACGCTTCTCAGATATCGATTTATCAAGCCGTTGTACTGATGTTTACATTTCCAACTTCAATATAAGAATTCTCATTTAAAATACTTAATAACCGTGTGTAAATATAATTGAACCTAGGATTGCTTGCGTGTCGGTATGCGCCATGCAATTGTTCCTCGTACTCTTACATGGTCAATGTTAGATACTACATTTGCATCTACGAAAGATAGATAAAGATAGAGTGTGTTAATATGTCGTTGGGTCCTATACAACAGTTTCTTCTTGTAGCATTGCATGTTCTATTTCTAAGTTAATATTGTTAATTGTAATTTGTAACAAATATTGGCAGTTAAAAAGAGTAGCCATGAATTTCTTTGCCTGGATCTTCTCATGAGCTCAACTATTTGAACGGGCTTTTTTCAAGTCAAAATTGCACATGTTTTTTGGTTATTTTGTTTTTCATTTTTTTACTTTTTTGACATGTCCAAGTAAATGTTAAGCATTTTTATAAAGACATTTCGACTTTGACTTTGACTTTGACTTTGACTTTGCACTAATCTCTGGTGACTCCACCATCGAGCTGGTCATTGATATTATTTATTTAAAAGGTGGAAAGATTTGGCGCACCTCTATGACGTGGGATGGGCACCCTCCTATTGTCGGCTATACACTCTTTGTTGTGTTTGTCAGTGACATCATCCACAAGGACGCGATGTTATGCATTTCTAGCGTGATCTAATTATACATTGGGATGACTGGGCATTAAACGCCGTTACATACTGTAATGCGTAAATAAAACGTACCTACCCACAACAAATATTAATTTCCAAGCCCACAAATATTATAAGAAATATAACTGTAAATGTATTCCTATCGTTACAACGAAATCTTAATAGTTACTCTTTGAAAAGACAAGAATAACTGTTCTAGAAACGTCAAAGAACATCTTAAAAGTCGTGCCTAATCTATTATGTATAGTAACAAAGCTTTAGATTCTTCTCGTCAACTCCGTAAAGCAACTTTCCAATCCAACGAAACGATCAATTCCAATTTAGAAATCATTTCTAAGATTTGAACTGTAAAATTTGAACCTCTGAAAACATATTTTAAGCAATAAATATTTAATTTCTTCTTCGTTTTGTATGAATGTCTAAAGAATAAATATATTTATTCGAAGATCAATAAATATAATATTCATTGGTATCTATTGTATATATGGTTCAAACAATGATATTGTTATTTTAAGATTTATTAATGCGCAAAAACTGTCATATTGTCGAATTAAATGTACTTAGCTCAATTCGCGTAGAGCTCGTAGAGAATAGAAATAAATGAATCAAATAGCTAAAGATGATATTTAAAATTAATTTTGTTAAGGATATAGATATTTTAGGTTACTTATCCTTGTGTACGACAGTGTTTGCGTGGACTTTGTTTTTAGCACCGAACGTAGGTCTAAATTATAACTGCTTCCAATAAGTAGGTACATTCCTAATGATGAACACCATTTAAGCTTCTAGTTCCATATCACATTAACTCCATGTGCCTAATTTATTCATTTGCGTTAAGGCGCCAATTTCATAGTTAATTTATTTAAAAAAAACTATTGCTTATGTTTTGTAATTTAAAAAAAAACCTGAATGAGGTATATTTTTAATTTTTATATGGCAATGCTCATAATGCTGAAAAACATTTGCTAAGATCCCATTTCCTTCTTTATAATTTAGTTGGTCTATTATTATCTAGTTTCTGCAGCAGATATCCTATTTTTTAAAAATTGAGACGTAAGATGGTATATAATATAATATAAAAAATCTTCGTTCTCATATATACTACAAAAATATTTTTTTATTTTATATCCTTATTTTGTATTTGAAATTGTATTGTTTCATGATGATGTGTTAAATAGTTAAGGCAGAAAAAGGTGATGAAAATTATGTCTTAGTTAAGAACTAACTTACAATAACATTCTTTTTTACACTACCTAAAAAATTTTAATGACTAAAATGAAGAGGTTCTCCCTTGCAAACAAGGATTTTGATCAAAATCCACACAGAAACTCAACGATCAAAACTGTTTATTACACTAGCATCAACATTTACGAATCCATATTTATTCTAACAATATTATTATTATAACTATTTATTAATTTAATCCATATGTTTTGCTTTAGGTTTTATATTTAATTTAAAATATACAAGTACTTGTATAGAAAGAATAATAAAAATAATTACAAATTAGTCATAGTCATAGAATAATATTTTGAATTTAAGTCGAAATGTTTAAATTTACTTTTGATCCAACAAGGAATATGTCAACACACAGTATATTTTATAATATTAATAGCTGTTTATAATATTCCACATTTACAACAGAGTAACCGCTAGTGTAAAGTAGGTGTCACTAATATTCTCAATAACGCTCGACCGCCGCTTCGCATCATAACAAAATGTTATAGAAAAACAAGATTATTTGCCAATGTTTAAATAAATAAATGCCAATAAATAAATAAATAAATAAATGTTTGAAGTTCAGAAGAACTCAGCTCTTTGAAACGATTGCATGGGTCACACGCTGTGGTCCATACAGATTACATAATCATTGTATTCATAGAGACCCCTTATAGACGAATGATTACTGTTATTTTAAGCATAGATAAATAAAATAAATGAATGAAAGCTTTACGCTATATCTAGCACATAGCAGGGTAGGCAGAGGGAACATAATGTTAAGACACTTCGTTACACACTTTCCGCCGAATTCTGGAGAAATTGTGTGTTGAGTAGCGGAACTCAACGCCGCGCTTTGTTTCGATACCATAGCAATGAAATGAAAATATGAATTTAAATAAGTATTTCATTTCCTCGAGTGGAAAAAACTTTTTTATAAAGTCATGTGTAAATAAATATCGGAGGTAGTCGGTACCTACTATTTTCCAAAGATCACTCCATAAATAATAGAGTTAGTAGTATATTACGTATAGGTATCGTTTATGGCTAGAAGAAGGTAGGTATGTGATGACACAATAAAAATTGACCTTGTGGCTTTAGAATCAATATTATTGATACACAATTATGTATAAAAATCGATTGATGGTTAAAGATTAATTTTATCGATATGGAATGTAATTTTTCACGTGTGTCAACACGTGAAAAATTACTTTAAAGTTAATTATTATATAAAATATATTTTTTTTTCACAAATCATATGCATTAAATGAGGAAACTAGAGTCATGTCACTATGTGGTGCACCTTCTCTGTTTTTATAAGTGATGTAGGAAAATTAAACGACTACAGTCCCACAGTTTCTCGAAATAAATAGGTTTAGATTAATTTAATTTTTTTCTTAGATTTATTAATTTCAATTTCAAATTTCATTTGTGGGATTTGAATCTTGTGTGTGTAAGTCATATGTAACCCAACAGCACCATTGGCGTCATTATATAAATAGACATGTTTACAAGTATCACAAAACTACACAGTTAGTAGAGCAGCTTGTTTAGTAACCTTATTATTTAAAAAAAGTTTATAATTAAAGAAGCCCTAAAATCGTATAATATTCGTGCCGACGATCTACTTACACTCCACAAGTACTTAGCATATATGTACCATAGAATTTCAATTGCGTTTTATAAATCAACCAAAACAGAAAACCTATAAAAAAATATTTAGTAAATATTAATATTTATTTATTTTTTTTCCCTAGCCTACATCATCCCATTGTTGGGCAAAGGTCTCTCTCCACTTCTTCCATTCCGGTCTATTTTCATTTAATATTATTAATAAGTAATATTCATTGATTGATTCATCGATAATAATAAAAAAAAAAAATCCGAGTAGATTTTTAGCTCTACAATGGTCGACTGAGAAGTTCAACAAAAACAGGATGTCCACGTTTAACTAGTCTACTGTCTCAAACATTACGGCACAGCGTAGGAAAATGTACATTTCCTGTCTAGTACCATCGCACCTACAATTTATTCAGCGTGGAACTCCGCAACACCGATACAATGTCATTAATGTTACTTTGACGTAGCTGACAACTTTACATAATGACACCAGTGATACAGATTATTAATTTCAAGATGACAAGACCTTGTTGTGTACATCCTTATCAGTTTTTGTTTTAATAGCCTTTAACATGTTGCTAATGTTATTTGTTTTCATTTCCACCCAACATGACCATTTCTGACCATTAATTCATAACGCGTTTAAAATTATATATAAAGTATAAATTAGCGCGACGGTGAGTTCCGCCACTCAAAATTCGGCGGAAAATCGGGAATGGAAGTGTCTTAATAAGATAGGAGTGTCTGAACTCTAGGTTTCCCGGTTCATTTTGCTTAACCTGCTACTTATGTGCGGAGTATAAAAAAAATACTACAATTCGACGTATCTACATATATGCTTGATAGACAAATTCGATTTAAACATAAACATAATATGTACATAGATTGAAACTAGGTGATAACTTGCGTAATTCACTGCAGGTTCTGCCGATGCAGCTAATAAGTAATAAGTAAACTCTACATATATTAGGCACCAAAGCCGATGTTGTTTGCGTTTGCTCTCTTATAAAATATCAGTTCAGAATAGAGATTTAACATTTTCTTATTAGTGAAGTAAAATTTAATATGAATTAAATATTTGCAAGACTTAACAGCGTACATGAAACTTATATTTACAAGTATGCTATGAAAACTTCTTCTTCAGGTATTATTTCTAAATATAACACAGTAATCATATTAATATATTTATATAGAAGTTTAATGATGCTTGCTTCGCAAATCTATCGTTCGTAATGGTAAGCATACATACGGGCACAGGGTCCGGGAGAAGAGATCAGCCGCAGGTATACAGGACCAGCTTCCCGAAGTCGGCAACTCGCGAACGTATCAAAAACCAGAGAGACGAAATAAATGCGGCCGGCTGTTTATAAACATTGGTAGAGCCGACGGGATGCGATCAATACCGCGGCGGGCGGCGGGCGGTACTGCACGGTACTGCACGGTGCTGCACGGTGCACCGGCGCGCGGGAGCAGCAACACGGACGTACTGCACCGGCCGGCTGGCGGCGGCGTGTGTGCGGCGTGCGCACTGCGCCGCCCTGCCCGTTACGTCACGCACCTCTGACAGCTGCCGTCAGCCGTCACGCGCGGCGCCACCGGCGTTTTGCAGCCGCGCCGATCGATACACGCTCATGCAGCCGCAGCTTGGGTGCCTCTACCAGACTTTCATACCGTACTCTTACAATATACAGTAAAATACATTACATACTAGTTAAATAACAATAAATTTTCCATAAGGCTCTTTATTTTGTTTATTTTATGCAATGACGCAACGTCCTCCTTTATAAACCAACTCACACTAATATGTAGTTCCCGCAATGATACAATTTGTATTACGTAGGTACTATTTTAGTTGAGCCAAAATAATGAAACTGGTTAGCTTTTAAGACGGTAAGAACTCAGTAGGTTTCCAAAAATGGTCGTTGAAACTTGAAAGTCATACGCTTGAATGGTCAAACAAAAGTAGCTTCTCCAGATATTTAACTTTTTTGATGGAGGATGGAGGACTATTTTCTAAATTGTCTTTTGCTTTTTGGCTAATAGAAACACAAAAAATATTCTACAGAAAAGAGAGATCATCGATAAGTGTTTGAAATTCCTTTCATTACCTAAAGATATGATTGCGACAACTTAAAGAAAATAATAATTAACACTACTAGATAGGCGGGATGATTTTTACACTGGGAAATGTATTTTACGCAGACCGCTCGTGCGCTCTGTAACCGTAGTGGGACTCATGAAAAGACCCTGATATTATCCACTAAAAAACGCAGTGGGAACACCTCGTCACTCTTTCATATAATTACAACGCCTCAGTGCAAGACGTCTCTTGCCGTGCGAGCCTTCACCGTCGCCTTCACTATCTTCTGGGTCTCTCGATGGCTTCAGACGCTAAGAGAGCTTTAAATAATAGTTTCCGCACAATTGCAAGACTTTGCGTAATAGACCCAACCACCAGAACGAGAAAATAAAAAATTATAACAAGTCGGCAGCCGAGACAACTAGAACAATCAATTATTATTCGACTGCGCCACAATGGCGTCAGGATTCCAGAACTAAAATCTCAAAAAAATAATATTTTTTTGATAGACTGCATCAAAAAATATTCATCGGCATTACAATAATTAAAATTATCTTACAAAGAAAACGAAAATTTCACATATCCAAAAATAAGGATTATTATTATACTATTCTCATTTCACTAGCTAACACACCTATAGATGACAATGACGAACCGTTGCAAGCGTCAGCGTGACTGATGAATTTCATAATGCAAGACAAATTATATAATTATAATATAAATAAAAGGCTATATTTTTTAATAAATCAGTTTATTTCATAGATATTTATTTTATAGCAGTTTGAGTCTATATTATCACATTTCTAATTTATGTTATATAATGAAAATAACGCAACAACCTAATACATTGATATTCTTTCGTAATATCCTGTTTCTTTACTGCCATGAAGTGAATAAGTATATAACAACTAGCTAGGTACACTGAGAAATGCTGCCAACTTACTGATGTGCGGAATAAAAAGAGGGGGTAAATGTCTTTTTTTCTTTATAATTTTTCACTGTTGAATGGGTCCTGAAAGTCTCAAATTTATAAAATGAGCAAAGAATTATAATAAATCATTAAATTAATCAACCCGTGGTCGATCGTTGATTTTATATAACACTTACAACGCAACTGTAGTCTTATTTACTATGGGACAAGACATGGCAGTAAAAAGCTATAAAATACATTTATTAATATTCAAGTAGTAAATGGGAATGGTAGGGTACAAAATATATTGTGGATTAATATTTCACTTTCGGCCTTCCTTCAGGATCGACCTGCAAAACTCTTTAAATCTTATATTGTTTATGAGTTGACTAAATACAATCAAAGACGAAACACTCGTTTCATAACAATCAGCAATTAAAAAACCAAAATATAAATGTTTCGTTACTTTTACAGAACAATCAGCTTGTAGTATAGGTATTTAGAAATAAAATAAAATTATGGAAACTGTTCGTTGCCGAGAGCTATTGTAGGTAAGTCCTGTACAACATCATGGAATTAATACTATAGTGATTAAAGATTAATGTGAAAAATTCAAAAATCTGATGATATCTTCAATAGACTTTTAGTTGGTTCTTGTCGTCGAAGCCGGCGGAGTGGCCGGCGTTGCGGACAATGAAGGAGTTGCCGTCAAAGTGCATACGTCTTTCCCCACGCCTGTGATGCATATTATTTTGTTTTGTAGAATATATAACCGAATATCTAAACTAAACTTCCCTAAATTGTAAAAACGAAATGGTATCAATTAGGGTTTAAGTATCAATTATCTAATATCAATTCAGAGGAATGAATTGTTCTCACTTTCTGTCTCTGGTTATTAACACCTTGTTAGCCCAACGCTCCGAGATCAAAAATTAGCCAGGTGTGGACAACGGAATATCTTAACATTAGGTTTCAATAAAGGTATCAATTGAAGATTTATTCGTTTACTTTATTGAATCGCTCATTTAAAATCATACACACAGTATGTACAACAATAATATTGCTATCTAAATCTAGTGTGTCGTCCGGAATTATTCAAGTGATGATAAAATATTTAATTAATAAATCAAAATTATAATATATTAGAACATAGATAGGCATAACAAACATCTTTTTTATGTTATCAGATAAGTGTCCAACGCTTACCTTACAAACAAATGTTGTGTCTGCCCCAGGGAAGCTGTGCAGTGCAAGAAGGGACTTGTAATAGATGCAGAGCCATTGCTTGGGCTTGTACGTAACTGGTACTTATGACTGCAGCGATGCACTCTACGTAGCAAAAACCAATTAAACACTATATATATGATTTATATATATAGAGAATATTAATAAGAAAGGCGAGGCCAGTAGTGGCCCAGAGTTCAGAGTTCGATCCCCACTCGAGGAAAGTAAATATTTATTTAAATTTATATTTTCATTTCTTCGCTCTGGTGTCGAGGCAATGCCTCCAGAGTTCGGCGGAAAGTGGAGAACGGAGTGTCTTAACACAAGTTCCCCCTCTGCCTATTCTAAAAACTTCATATTAAAAAAATGAAAAATTTTAATTATACTTTTTATTTGCAAATTTTCATCTTAACTTTTAGGGTGGGGGAGAACAGGGCTAGAAGCTACCGAGGTAAGTTGTACCGATTAAAATAACTTTGTGAGGGTGAAAATATTGTACATAATAGTCTTGAATATAGTGTATTGCAGGTTCACGTTTTTGTTAATTTCAAATTACTTAACCCAAGTGTTTCAGTATTTTAATTAGATTATCTATTTCGGTACTTAAACGACTTATGTTTAAGCTTAAATGACTTATGTTTGGTAGTCGTTGATTTTGTCGCGACTACATTGTATAGATACTAAAATCAAGTTAGCATAAAAAAATAAAGTTAATTAAAAATAGGAACTTTTGGCCCCGTATTCCGCTATTTGTAATTCTTTTTCTTGTATCCAATGCTCTATAATACAGAGTGCTGTATAGTGAGGTCATATATTGTAGGGGACGGGCCCCCCATGTAACATTTCTGCGTCCCCTCAGCAACAAATCTCAATGTCAGTAGCTCAAAGTGATACCTTTACATTTAAATAACGCAAGATAAACGCTTGATTATGTCTTATTTTTCGGAAAAGTATCCGACCAAAATGAAGTCTAGCTATGTTCATTAGGTATTTATAAAAATTAAAGGAACATACCCGGTTCCGAAAATGCTAGTTTTTTTTGTATAATCAAGATTTCGATACGAAGTCGACTTAATCACTTGATGTATGACTTATAAAATAAATAACATAAAAAAAATGATTTCAATATGCATTGTTATAAAGTAAACCAGTACTTTTTACAACCAGTTTTATTAATTTAATTAATTTTGATTAGCTAGCATATAGAATAGACATCACAGTCAGTCTTAGAGGGAATGTAGTCTTAAGAGTTAAGACGCAATGTCCTGCTTTGTCTCCTTATCAGAGCTAAAAATAAAGATGAAAATGATTCACTCCCCCGAGTGAGGAACGACCACACATATAACCATTGTGTTTACAGACAAAAGCTGTCCACAATTATATTAATTTATTTGAACACTTCTTCTCAATGGTCTTTAAATTTATAATATAGATACCTTACAAGTCCATCCGCAGTCTGGCTGACTCTAACGTTGTTAATGATCCAGTTGTCTATACCGTCGTCAGTGAGCCAGTACTGCACGGCTTGGAGGAGGGATAGTGCTTCGTTTACATATGACGGTCCATGGCGAGATTCACTAAAAATGATAATGATAATATATGGCACCAGAATTCGGCGGAAAGTGGGCAACGGAGTATCTTAACCTTAGGCTCCCTCTGCATACCCTGCATCATGCGTGATATCTATCTAGCTGAAGCAAGAAGCAAATAAAATATTTTTTACTTTATTTCTTGCATTAACAATAGAGAATGTAAGACTGAAAATACGAAGCTTAAATAAAGGAGGGAATACAATCGACTGTCTGCGCGCCGCACCGTGAGAGCAAACACGCTCTACAATGAAAACGCAGTGTTTCCGCCTGGCGCTGCGATAAATAACAATACAATATGCTTTGGCAGTTTCAATTCAAATAGTCATTTTATTTCACAAATAAAACTATTTAATTGTGTGTGTTTTTACAGAAATATAATAAACATGTAATTAATGTCCATTTAGTACCATTTTTAATGTTGTGTATTATATGCAGTAAGTATATTTATTATATGTAGTGTTTGTTATAAAAAAAATTTAAAAAAAATCAAATATTTATTGTATTCTACTCTCACAATGAATGAATGAATAGGACAGTTTGAAAATAGAAAAAGCAAATATTTTTAGGCACAGCATATCTCTCAGTATTAGGTAGGTATATACACAGTGGAAGAGTCAGCGCTCCTTTTACGGGAACAGCATATAGGGTAAAACATTTTTAAACCGATACCTAATCAAATTAATCAATTAAGAAAAATAATCAAGAATTTTTTTTAAATTGTATTAGGCTATTATAGAATAGTTAAAATTGTAGTTTCATTTAAGTGGTACAAAAACACTCTGTATAATAAACAGTATACATATTAGGTAACTTATATAATTATAATAAAAATGGGCCGTTTACTTGTAAAAAACGTTCAGTGTAAAATCTTGACTCATGTCGAGAAACGTGTCTGTGGTAGTGCGAGTGCCTGCTGCATCCACCAAGTATACTAGAGCACATTGTTCAGCCGTAAACGATACTCCCTTGTACCACATCTTGGCGTACCTGGCAAAAAGGGGAGAGTAAATAAGAATATTTTCGAAAAGAAAATAGTGAAGATAATGATACTACATTATTAATATGAAATACTTATAAATACTCGATTTTTATTTTCGAAACTCGATTGTTTTTACTGTATAATGACCTGTGAGTATTGCCAAATGATAAAAGAATATCCTTTGACGGGAGTGGGGTCTCATGTCCGGAGAGCGGTACAAAGGTTTTCACAAAGCACAAAGAGTGACGGGCTATTGCCACTTTTCATTGCATTATACAAAACGAGCCCTTTGACTTTTAATTAAGAGACGTTGAACGCATAATTGAATGCATTTTAATTAACTTTGCCAAAAAACGTACTTAAAAGCTATTTATAAATTATATAGGAACATATATATGTACAATATAGATATTAGGTAGGTACGTACTGCTTTGCCCACTCTTTGTATGTAGGTATAAGATTAAAGTACACATTTTCCTGTTTGAGCAAAACATAAAAATCTGTCTGTATATTTCTTAATTATCTATCGAAGAACAAAGTGTCAAATTGACACTCTTTTCTCTCTGTTTACCCTGTTTGCGGAATAAAACTGTAGATTGAAAAAGGAAAAACATATACATGCATCTTACTTGTTATTTCCCTGCTGATGTCTTGCTTGAATCTCAACGCGAGAACCGTATTGGTAGACGCGGCCATTGGGATGAATAAGCGCAGCGGATGCACCAGACCGTGACAACGCAAGGATAATGTTGTTCTTAGCGTTAGTCAAACGTACAGCTCCATCGATGGTCATGTCTACCCTTATATTTGACATTATCAACATTAAAACAATTATTTCGTAGTATAATTGTTTTATTTTATACTAACGACAACATGATTGTAGCAGGTAGGCAGAGAGAACCCGGGGACATAGTGTTAAGACACTCCGTTCTCCACTTTCTGCCGAATTATCGAGCCATTGCGTAGTTAAGTCCTTTTTTATATTTATGTGACATTGACAAAATTACCTAATTATTATATTATGCATAGCAATTATACTAACTTAACTCGATCCCTTAACCGCATACAAACGGTGCCATGCGGAGTCACGGAAACATTATAGGTCGCACCTCCTATTCCATCCGTTACCTACAAATTACAATTGTATAGATATATGACTAGCTTTATTTAACTATTCACTAGAGTCTGCCCGCAACTTCGCTTGTGTGGACTTTACGGCTTATGTCACCCCACCTCCTTATACAGCAAGTTATGATTCAAACTTGTAGCAAGTAGCAATCAAAGCCAACCTAGTATCAAGACACAATTTAAACTTAAAGGTAAACTCATCTTTTCATCTTTTCACCGTTTTATTATAGCATAAGTAGATAATTATTGAAATTATCTTATTGCAATTTTTCATAGCATCTTTATATAAATAGAATAAATTAGATTTAAACAAAAAAAATAACAGATTCTTCAAGAAGTTTCTGCGTAATGTGCACCTAAAGTGTAAGTTCATGCTTAAGTAGCGAGACATCAAGTTGAAGACGGAGCAGACATCTTGACTCGTACAGTGAGCTCCTAAATGGAATGCAACTTTCACTTTGTACTTAGTACTCACACGGTATACATCGCGGAGGAATTTATCTGTTATCGTGCATAAGACAAAAAATATGATTCTGTAATTTCTTCTATTATCCATAATGCGTATAATAAAACAATAAAAACTACTTTTCAAGATCATATTGTAGATTAATATTAAAAATTTATCTATTATAAATATTAAGCTAACTATAAGAAACGATGAGACGTCGCCTTAGGTTAAGGTCGTTCAGCATAACAGGCATTTCTCATTGATGTACAAAAATTAAGGATAAATATAAAATTAACAAATAAAGAAATGATGCTTTGTGTAGTACA
Source organism: Heliconius numata (assembly GCA_016802625.1). Lineage (NCBI taxonomy): Eukaryota > Metazoa > Arthropoda > Insecta > Lepidoptera > Nymphalidae > Heliconius > Heliconius numata. The sequence goes on along the minus strand of JAEBDU010000064.1, from coordinate 1,843,227 downwards.
ATAAATGGTAAATAGTAGTTTCAGTTAAATATACCTATGCCAACAGATTCTACTTTTTGAATGTTCAACATTTTTAATTTTATTATAAGATACATATGATGAAAATAAAAAGATTTAGCCTTATCTTTCTAAAATGTATATTCATTTTCATAAAGCCGCCATTTTAAAATCTAGGCTTCCCGCCTCAAATGAAATCCCGCGTCAAATGAAATCCATTAACAAACGAATTAGACATTTTTAAATAGAATCAATTTAGTGACGTCTTTAATCTTTAATTTGTTAATCACAATTGTTATGTAGTATGTGATTGTGGTTATTTACGAATTAATAACTAATTACAACAAAAAAATAAGTAATTACTAGCTCAAGCCCAAATGTATCAAATAATCCAAAATGTATCAAAAAGCGAATAGTGTAGTTTCATTTGATATTATATTTCTTACCTCTAGCTCTCTCCAAGTATCAGCATGGAATATATCGTCACCAGGATAAAACGGAGCTTTTCGCTGTAATGGAGCACGCCATGGAGGCTGCCAACCAGATGCCCCCACTAATTCTGCTTGACCTAGTCCACCCTCTAAAAACTTACTATAATCTTGAAAGGTAGACAAACTTGACTCCTCCTATTACATAATAAAGTACTGTAGTATTTGTAGCTTCGATGTATTGGAGAGCATAATCGTGGTGTTAAATATAATGGGTGCGTTTTATTCCTAGTGCTATTCAAAACTCATTACATAATAAAAACATATTTCACAATATTAAAAATAAATAATAAAAATATTTAAACAACAGTAATGGCTTTTATTATTGTTAAAGTTATTGAAAAATAATAATTATTTATCAGTCATACTTGGTTATAAGAATGTGCTGTATACACGCTTCTGGGACGAACAGCCATTACATCTTTTCTATAATCAGCGTTGGCCATATTTTAAACGCACTGAACTTTGTTAAAATTACTATTTTAAAAAATATATTTCTCACTTTCGATACTGACAAATACTACATAATATAAATCATACCATACTCGGTAAGGGATTTGAAGGTGATTATGAATTGAGCCATTTGACATGATATCTATTCCTTATTTAAATTTCGTAATACTATTTCGTATTTCTACAGGGCGATGATACGAATAATAACAGCCAGCAATGAAAAAAAAACCTTAATAAAAGTCATACTTAAAAGCTTTAATTTAAATTGTTTTACTCATCAATATAATTTAATAAATACAATCAGTATAGTATGTAGCTAGTCTCTATATATATTTATAAAAAAACTGTAAAAATATTTGGTCTGTACATTTGTTATTTTTGACTAAAATGGATAGAGGGACACTTAAAAAGAATAACAGAAAGCAAAAATATATTTTATTAATTTCTTGTCTGTCTGTATGTGTGATCACGCTAATCTTCGAAAGTACTGAACCGATTTACTTAAAACTTTCATCAATTGTTTTATTTTAACTCAACTTAACATCTAAAATTTGTTTTATCAAAATCGATTCCATAAAAAAGTTATCAGCATTTGAATGAACTTAAGGCATGAGTTTGCCTGCAAATATATAACAATCCATAACTTATACTGATAATAAATCTGTATTTCTTTGTGATAAATCTGTATTTTTCGGCTTTCAAAACAAGGAGAAGGTTCTCAATTAAATATTTTCGATTCGATGTTCGATTCATTTATTCGATTAATTTATTTTGGATTCGATTTCGATATTGGATTATTCAATTCATTTTGGGTATGATTTGTAATATGTAATATCATTACAGTTATTTTACAAACAATATTATAAACCGTTACACAAATCAATAATTTAACATTAAAGGCTGTTACTGAACGAGTAAATTAAATTAATTGACATGTTGATGTCTGTCAAATGTGTTGACATTTGACTGTCAGTCAATTCTGTTTATTAAATGAATTATCATGTAGTTCACGCGGGCGAAGCCGCGGCGGGCTGCTAGTTTCCAATATAGCATTATCTAAAGTCTCACAGTTTTCGAGATAGCTACCATTATTGTCTTAAATAAGTATATGGTATATACTTCAGCAAAGAATAATATACCTAATTCAACTATATGCATTATCTATAATCTATATTCAAAAAAATTGAACAAAGTGTTACACGTGAACAAAGTGTTACGATTTCGTTCTCTTTTTATTGGAAAGGATACATTTCAAGAGTAGTTTGAGTTAAAAAAATGTAACTAAATAATTACAATGACATTTATTACATATTTGCATGTATTTATTTATTAATTTAAAAAAACCTGCAACATTATTGATTTCTACAAGCTATAGCTACAGCTAAAAATAAATTTTAATATACAATAAATCCTTATCAATTAATCACATTGGATACCGGTACGGACCGAAGACTTTTAGTTTTAAGAGTACCACAATAATTTATACTACAATTTTATTATCTGTTGTTAACAAAATTTATCTAAGTTCTTAAGAATAAAAAATAACCATCAAAATAGACACATATGCCAACAAATAACTTATTTTGCATTCGTGTTCATTAACAGATAATATAAAAAATTATTGTCGTATGCATGTGAAAGTGATTTTAATGATTTTATTGATAGTCCATGTATTTTAGTATGTGAAGGCGGCAGCATTCTATATTAGAGATCAAAATATATCCCTGACAAGAATAGAGTGATTTATATCTTTTCGAACTCGGGATATATATCACTCTTTTATATTTTTCACTCATTTAGCTCAGTACGGTTCAGAGAGAGAATACGCAGCTAGGACTAAAAATATATCCTTTATATAAAATTCGGTTCTTTTAGTTCTTTTAGGTCAGATTAAAATTTAGTAAGGCGAAATAAAATATGTGAAATTGCAATAATGGAATCTATTAGAGTCAATGATTTTCCTTTATACTTGAGACGCTTAGGACTGTCAACCTAAAATCTAAATAAATACATATTTTTAAACTTGTTTTATTTAAGTTGGCGTATTTAAAAATCGTTGGCTATATAAAATGATTGAAATGTACACCATTTACATTTGCACATATCATTTACATTTAATATGTACATTATGCTATTTTCTTTTTTTCTGTTTATAATGTACACTATTTATTTATGTTATAATGTACAATAAAACAGCTAAACGCCCGCGCGTATGATGTCGTGCCGAAAATCCATAGGTATCCGTATCTCTCATTTACGTGTAAATTGCTATATAAGCACATCTCTTTTTCTCTAACTCTGAACAAGGAGTAACACATTACGAAAATTGACTCTTAAAATAAAGGTATAGAGATATAATTGAACCACATGCGAGCTAGAGAGTTATTATATCTTTTGCAAAGAGATATATCTTTCTTGTCTTTAGCTCGCGAGCTACTCATGTCTATGCTATATCTTTCTTTAATGGTAACACTGGTGGGCCGCCACGTTTCGCTAGCCCTGGAACTTGCTCGGTCGTCAGTGAATTTAATGTTCTTATCCATTTACCACGTTGTCTGAATAATTTGTATCAAAAATGAATCCTCCACCTCCAACGCCTTCCTATAAAATCGGTATCGTGAAACAGGTAAGAGCAATGTTTCATTTTAATTAAAATAGAATTATATTGTAGATACTAACACCATGTGCCCATATCGTTTGCCCTGTTGGCATGGCGTCCACAATTTTCAACATAACATTGATCGATTTTTACTTCGGTATGTAACATTTTATATCCGATATTAATTGACAATTTATATTATTTCTTTTAGATTTAATTTATTTTCGAATAAACAGCTTGCCCAGTGCAATAGGAATCTATGTAGTTAACTATTTGTTTCTTATTGAGTATTCTTTTTATGATCTCAAAATATAACATAAAAATATTATTAAGGTACTATCAGGAGACACGGTGGTCATTAGAAAACAGCCTCAAGGTGGACCACCACCAGAGAAAGTGATTGCTCTCTCCGGCATCACCGCGCCGAAACTCGCTCGTCAAAGAACTGCCAACAAGTAAGTAATACCTTTAGTGTTGATAAATGTAATTTTACACATATTTTTATTGAAATAATAATACAATTTTGTATAAAATGTTGTATGCTTAGGTGAAGAAGCAAACTTTTCATTTAATTTTCACGAAATGCTTAGTGTTGTAATTGTACTTTCTCTACAGTAGTTGGTACCTGGTACTTTAAAGTAATTCATATCAATCAAATCGTTTTCAATTATTATTTAGTTCTGCATTTTATTTACACTTGGTTGAGAGACCATTCAGGTGTAGGGAATATTAGGTAATTTTTATTGATAATAACAGCTGGCTTACATTGACAACATATATCTTTATCGGTAATTTATTAATTTACAATGAATAGTATACAACATAAACAAAATCCAATTAAAACTTTAAATTAGTATACAAATATCGGTAATATCTAATTTATATATATTTATCTAATTGTTAAAAGAGAGTAAAGGAATCCTAATTTATGTTTTTACTTTGTTCTTAAACTGGATTAATGACATATATTCAATATTAAAGATTTTAAAAAACCTAATGTTTCCAACCCTATGCAGTTGTTATAGCCTCAGTCTACTTGGGCTACTTGTGACAACTTGTGACAACTACTGACTTATTATTATATTATACGCATAATTACAATTACAATTATTATATGCACTGTAATAATTGTGTTTAACACTAAATATAAATATAACTGATTAATCCAGTTTAAAAATCTGATTTAAACTGTGTAAAAATTGCAAAATGTTAATTATATTTTTATAGTAGTAGTCCCCAGTTTATGTTTGTGAAAATATTTTAGTGGAGGTGGCACTAGTGGCACTACCTTAGACAGAAGAGCATTATTGTGCATTTAAAGTAGTCCCATAAACCTATACTTGGCGTCACAAGACATTGCTCTGAGCTCCAAATCTTTACTGATTTTCTTCATGATAGTTATTTCTTTTAGTAGGTGTGAATGCATAATTGTTTTTACTATATTAGCCGTTGCTCTGTAAACAGCCAAAGCGATTGTGCTAAGCGAACTTGCTGCATAAACCATGTGGACCCCATAGCTAGGAAGAGAGGGGCCCTGGATTTTTTGACATATCTATATTTTTTTTATATTGACCTCTGCTATTGTAGTTATATTTTGAAAAGTTGCTATGTGAACTCATTAATTGTGTATTTCTATCCCTAAATATACTTTAATATATGATTTTGTTGTACATTAACATTATAAAAGCAAACTATAAACAATATTTTTTGATGTAATTTGTTAACATTTTCTATATTTCAGTGACACTGAGACAAAAGATGAACCTTACGCCTGGGAGGCTCGGGAGTTTCTTAGAAAGAAGTTAATAGGTAAAGAAGTTATATTCACCGCAGAGAAACCACTTAACTCTGCAAAAAGGGAATATGGGTCGGTTTGGGCTGGAAAAGATCCCTCAAAAGATGAAAATATGACAGAAGCCCTCTTGTCTGAAGGGCTTGTTAAAGTGAGAGAGGGAGGTCGTAATATTCCTCAATTGAAACATCTTGTGGAAATTGAGGAGGTTGCTCGTTCTCAAAGAAAAAAAGTATGGGGATCTGAATTGCAGGTAAGATAATGATCATATTTATAAACCGAATAAAGTGTATGTAAAATAATAAGTACTCTTATCAAACATATTTTCATTGTTTAGAACCATGTGAGAGATATCAAATGGACGGTAGACAATCCAAAACAATATGTGAACAAGTTCCATGGACAGCCGATAAAGGCAGTTATTGAGTATGTCAGAGATGGATCTACAGTCCGACTGTGCTTGTTGCCTGACTACACACCTATAACAATGATGCTGTCTGGAATTCGAGTAAGTGTCCAAATTATTTTATATGCTAAAATATAGTTTCTAATTATAAATATACTATTATTTAATTTATTTTCTATATCACAGTGCCCTGCAGTAAAGCAAGATGGTGATTCTGAACCTTATGCGAAAGAAGCCCGTTTCTTTCTGGAATCAAAATTGCTACAAAGGGATGTGGAAGTGATCTTAGAATCTGTAAACAATAACAATTTTGTTGGGACAATTTTACATCCACAAGGCAATATTGCAGAAGCTTTGCTTAAACAAGGTTTTGCAAGATGTGTTGATTGGTCACTAGCTGTAATGAAATCAGGTAAAATAAAAATTTATATCATATGTAATATATATAATAAATTGGTAACAATGTAAAACATTAATTCAAATTCATAGGTGCTTCTTCACTAAGAGCTGCAGAACGTGTAGCAAAAGATGCTAAACTACGAATCTGGACAAACTATGTCAGCAATGCCCCTGTTATTGCTGCTAAAGACAAAGAGTTCTCGGCAATTGTAATGGAAGTTGTAAACGGAGATGCACTTGTTGTAAAACAAATTCCGACAAATATCCAGAAAAAAGTATTTTTGGCTAGTATTAGACCACCACGTGAAAAGTACGACTATATAACATTGTATGATATGTATTTTAAAATAATTTTATAGACTAAAAACTTGGCATTCCTTTTAGGAGCAGTCCAGATGAAGAAGGAAAACAATCATCTAGGCCTAAAGGCTTCAAACCTCTGTATGATATTCCCTGGATGTATGAAGCAAGAGAATTCTTGCGAAAAAAATTGATTGGAAAGAAAGTAAATGTAACTGTTGATTACATTCAACCAGCAAAAGACAATTTCCCTGAAAAGACCTGTTGCACTGTTGTGGCTGGTGGAACGTGAGTATGGCTTTTTAGATTTAACATAGATCTTTTTGACATATTTACTGAATCAAGATTTTTTTTACAGTAATATTGCTGAAGCATTAGTAAATCTTGGATATGCAACTGTAGTCAGATATAGAAATGACAATGACCAGAGAAGTTCACACTATGACAAATTGCTCGAGGCTGAACTCAAGGCCCAGAAGTCTGCTATTGGTGTTCATGCCAAAAAAGATATTCCAACTCATCGCATCCAAGATACCAGCGGTGACTCAGCTAAAGCAAAGAAATTTTTCCCATTCTTGAAAAGAGCTCACAAGACAGAAGCTGTTGTGGAATTTGTCGCTAGTGGATCTCGTATGCGAATCTACATACCCAAGGAATCAGTTCTTGTGACGTTCCTGCTTGCAGGCGTCAACTGTCCGCGAGGTGCGCGCCCCGCCGTTGGGGGTGGCGGCATGCAGGAGGCTGAGCCCTACGGTGAGGAGGCCCTGCAGTTCACTAAAGAGAGATGTCTACAACGTGACGTCATCGTTACCATTGAGGAGATGGACAAAGCCGGCAATTTTATTGGGTGGCTCTGGGTTGACAATGATAATTTGTCAATCTCGTTAGTTGAACATGGGTTAGCTTCCATGCATCATACTGCAGATGCCTCAGAATACGCACGCGCTATTAAAACAGCCGAGGAAAGTGCTCTCAAGAAGCGCATCGGTCTTTGGAAAAACTATGTTGAAGTTGATAAAGAGATAGAAAAGGAGCGAAATGCTCCTGTACAAGATCGTATTTTGAAATACGTCAATGTAATTGTCACAGAAGTTACTCCTGAAGGGACATTCTATGCTCAAAACATTGAACTGGGTAACAAATTAGAAACACTTATGGACAAAATTCATCAAGAGTTCAAAGCTAACGCTCCCCTCCCTGGATCTTACGTGGCAAAGAAAGGTCGTATTTGTGCAGCACGTTTTTCTTTAGATGATCAATGGTACAGAGCTAGAGTTGAGAAGCTTATGGAAGATAAACAAGCGCAGATTCTTTATATTGACTATGGGAACAGAGAGGTAACACTAGCACTTGATATTTAAAACTTGTACTGTATATTATATTGCATAAAAGCTAATACATAAATGTAATTATAGGTAGTAAACCAGTCTCGATTAGCCCAACTGCCCGCCGGCACGGAGTCGGAGCCACCTTACGTGACTGAATATGCGCTGGCGTGCGTCAAGTTCTCCAGCGACCCAGACGACAAGCTGGAGGCCGTGCGCGCCCTCTCGCTCGACACGCTCAACAAGAAGCTGCTGCTCAACGTAGAGGTGCGCGGCACCCTGCCCGCCGTCACGCTCGTCGACCCCACTGCCAGCACCGATATCGGTAAGAACCTCATCAAGGAGGGGCTCGTGGTGCTGGAGCACATCCGCGAACACCGACTGAGCGCACTGCTGGCGGAGTACCGCGCGGCGCAGGAGCACGCCAAGAGCTCGCGCCTCAATCTATGGCGGCACGGCGACATCACCGACGATGACGCCGTGGAGTTCGGCGCGCGCCGCTAGCGCGAGCTGCCCTGGTACGACGCCACCGCCTCACCCTCGCACAAGCTGCACTGCGCCACGTGCACCTCCCCGCACGTGGAGTCCGTCATCTACACGGTCATATACGACTTCCTGTAAGGTCCCGCGGCGCGCGGCATGGCGGAGTACCCATGAACCGACTTAGTGTCATTAAGATATCCTTCCAAGTTTCGGATCTGCCTTCCCAAATATCAATTAACTTCCTCTACGAGTTCGATACATTTTTAAATACTGTGAATGTTGTAACAGAGCGGCAGCGGCCATCGGCTGCGTAGTGTTTCCTTCGGACGCGCTCTCGTGTGGCTATTCTTGTGTCCAAACTCTTGTAGTGTAACATTGAGTGGTACCTTTTGCCCTTTGATACAATAATCACTTTAGATATTGTCTACATATTTTTATATTTCGCTAAGACAAACTGAATTATTAAATATAATAGTTAATTATACATAGATAATTGTAGAGATGAGGAGCTCCTCTCAACTCCTCTGATTTAATTTACGGCATCACATTAAATATTAATATTGTAAGAAATTTCAATTGTTATATCACTATGCATTTGTGAGACGTATCTATCATTGACATTATATGTCATTAAGAGTAATAAATGGAACCCGCTTTGAATGTGTGCATATAGAGATATCGAGATGTCTATCTATAGTCTTCTATATTTGTCGCATCCAGTACGTGCGTATTGTATATTTTGTACCTCTGTCTAAGATTTATTCCAACTAATAAGGAACTACAGTTTTTAAACAGTTTTACAGTTTTTAAACTAATGCCGAACTACAGTTGTTTAATGTTAGATAAGTGTGATTTGATCTAAATAATATATAACAAAATATGGGAAGTCTGAATGTAGTGGTAATATTATAAGAATTTTTTACTTCATTATTGTTTAATGTTTCGCAGAATGTTTGTATTTCATACTTTCAGATGCATTGTTCTTTCTATTCTAACTTTTTTTTACTATTTTAACTTAATATGATTTTACTGCCTATTTAATAAGTTTGTTACTCATTGTGAGAGTACCACACGGTGCGTGGATTGTTAATTCTACTCGTACATATGAAATAAATATTTTAGGAAATATATTTTTTCTTCATCATATAAAATGTGTTTGTGTGAAAGAGACCTTGTGTTGTGAAAAATCTTTCATTAAATATAAATTAAAACAGACCTATTACAAAAAAAAGGCTATTTAAAAAATAGTAAAAAATTAAATACATTGTAACGTTGGATACAAATACATAAATGGGCAACAGATTAATAAGTAACTAAGTTAGTGAGTCAAGAGAGCGGGGGACTGGGGAGTTGGGCGGAGGTCGTCGGAGCGCGCGGTCCAGGCGGTCGATATTGCGCAGTTGACGCAGCTGACGCAACACGAGCCGCACGTGGGAGTCCCGCAACGCGCGCACCTCCCCTGCCCACGACCTCTCAGACGCTCCGGGACCCTCTCGCAAACCTGCGCATTGCATGAAATCAGATATTGATCAACTCTCCACTATATGACCTGTAGGCCAGACTACCTCCAATTATAACTAAATATAAACCAACTCAGAATATGAACAACCTTAATTAGAACACGAATGCAAATAAAATGAATCTTTATTAATAAAGTATTAATACCAATGCTTGAAGAGTTGTCTTCATTTTCACTCGAGCAATATCTGCAAAGTGAGGAATATAAAATTATGCAAATAGAAAAACTACTATGGTATATTTTTTTATACAAAGTATAGGGGTACGAATTCCATCGATTCGAGTTTAGGGTATTATAAATTGCTAAAAATTATAACGATAAAATTGTCTTTAAGGTTCTGCAACATAGGTGTAGCTTAGGACTACCAACATATTCTATGATATTTTAAATAATTAAGATTGCTTTTGAGGTACCTGTTCGTTAAGTTTAATGCACGAGTTTGAGTGGCGAAGTCGCAAGGTTTTCGATCGCACGACTTCTTAGTTAAGGGAGTTTCGAAATGATTTCTCGCAAACTCGTTGGTAGCAAGGGTTAGCGTAGCTGAATTTATGATTGAACGTAATACTTTCTTCACTATTTTCTCTGAATCCTTGTGCATTAACTAGTTAAGTTTGGAAAATTTTTGAAATTAAAAAAAAAGTTCTTTGCTTTTTTTCAAAATGAAATCGATGATTAAAATTTTATATCATTTTAAAAATGTATAACTAGTTACCGGTTGCAATTATATTTTTTGGACTTTATTGCCATGCATATAGCAACTATGCGTGTAGTTCCAAAACAAACAATCACGCAATACTCTATTCTAACTCTATTAATATTAACTTTATAAAAATTATATAATTAATAGTTAGGTGGCAGTATATTTATAGAGAGCAGGGCTTCCCAGTTTCCTAGAGTGCTTTGGATTATACATCAGGTAACATGGACCTTTAATTTTTTTGTCTAGAAAGTACCCTACTTATTGCGCTGAAATTTCCTGAGGCACTGCATAATTGTCTTATAAATTTGGCGGGCTGCTAGGGTTTCACGTCAGATATAGCCCGATAAATCTATATATATAATAAAACAGTAGAAATATTTTGTCTGTACATTTAGTATTTTTGACTGAAATGGATAGAGTGATACTTAAGAAGAATAACAGAAATAGAATGCAAGAATAATAGCAATATTGACCTCTTCTACAGTTTTATTATATTTAAGTATATGGATAAAATTACTAACCTTCATTTTAGGTATTTGCTGTAAATCGTTAGATTGGTTCGGTGTATTATACGTTGCAGATATTGGTATGAGGTATAACGGTGTCGATGGTGGATGTGCCGAATAGTAAGCTACTGCTGGATGTTCTCTAAAATCATTAACATTTGATGAAAGTACACAAAAAAAAGAAAGAATTTTAACGATCTTTAAAAGAACCAAACTAATGATGCGGACAAACGGCCCGGGATCCTTCATTTGCTGTGTGAGTGACCTTTGTCCACAACACTCTAGACTATCCACTAGCGACCGTCAGTCCTATTTTAATAGTTTTTATTAATAAAATATGTGAAGTTTAATATTAAACAATAGTAAATATATAATTTTTTTCGTAGAGTTCCTAAGCATGGATATACAAACTTAACATATTATTTTAAATAAAATATTACCGAACTGGTGAAGTACGTGAAAGCTCTGAAGATGAATAGGCACCTGTACACCGACCAAAATATATTAAAATATGAATAAATAACGTGAAACAATCCTAAAAAAGCATTTGGCAAGTCTTACAAGTCTGGCGTTTTCTGCTAGTAGGCACTGATCCACAGATGATGTCCACCGTGGAGAAAACTGGATTCATCTCTGCGTCTGGTACTTTAACGAGCATATAAGTAGTCGGAGAACCAGTAAATAAATTATTTCTATGGCCGGCACTTCCTTACTACGCTTTGCTCGATTAAGAATAACGAAACAAAGAAATATAAATTCAAACAAAAAAGTTTGCTTAATTTTAAGAGAATTTTCCTAACTTTATGATTATCACTGAATTGTTAGTTTGTACAAATACAATAAGTTCCCATTGTAAGTGGTAGATACCGACGTTTTATTAATAAAAAAAATAAAAGTACATAAAAATTTTGTAATGCTTCGATCGACGTTTTTGACATTCCTTTATTTTTTTTCAACACTCGTAATAATAAGATAGAAAGCAGTAAATCAAACATTTCGCAGAATTTAAACAGGTTTTATTTGGAAAACATATAAGTAGGTAATATAACTTGATACCGTAAAGTCAAATATATTTGTTACGGTAGGTACCTATATTTGAGTTAACATGATCTCCACCAATTAACTTATATATTTACTTAAATAGAAAAATAAAGTATAAAACAACAAAATATCTTCAGAGTTTTACCCAGTCTAGAAGAGGGAACCGACGGTAAGATCCTAGAAGGACGTAGTTTACGGATAAAAGAATAACTCATATATAAATGTTTATTACATATAATACTATTAATAAGTCGATTTTAATAGATACATTAACACGTTACCTAAATATTATATATAAACACAATGAGAGGAGAAAGTTCAATGTATAATTCCCATTACTCCTCCGAAGAAGCTGCTATTTCGAGTAAGCTTGTATAACATCCCGAGATAAGGCATGTGAAACCAATTAAAATAATAAAAATATCACGAACAAGTCTATACCGGCACAGGCCGTAACTACTAGGATACCACAAGCACACGTCCATCAGTCCAGGGAACACCATGGCCAATAAGGAGAGGCATAACGCACCGAATAAAGCTATGAATGGGCCTAGTTTTGGAACGGCTATTGCTATCAACCCTGAAAATTTATTCGAATCAGTATAATTAGAAACAAATATAAAAAAAAAGATTAATTATAATTATTGTTTTTGGGTACATCGCAAGAAACTTACATGGAAAAACAACAAGAATAATTCTCAACATGTAGTCGACAACTATAAGACGTTTTCCAGCGAGTCTCTTTTTTATCTTACGCCATAATATATTGTATGCCACAAAATTTTGTAAAGGAAATGTAAGAAATATTGAGAATGCAAATATAATCTTAGCTGCTTGAGCTTTCCTGCAAAGAAAACATTTAGTATTAATACTAAAGAACAATTTATTATTCGTTTATAAATAGTTATCAGACTGGTACTTTCAAGACTTACTTCTGATCTTGAGGTAAGTTTAATGTGAGTGACGCTTTAATATCGTCTCCGTATTTAAGGTAGCCAAATACCCCCATCAACAAATAAAGACCCATAATAACAACCATGCCAATGTCAAAAAGACCAAACAATCCTACAAATCTCTTCGGATTCTCCATATTGTATTCTAATGCTAAAACCTTTCAAAGTAAATTAATTAGTAATTAAATTTAAAAATATATAGTAAGTAATAAATATTGAAAGACTGTAGTAGATACCACTCCAACAGCTTCAAGTGCAAACAAAGTAGTTCCGATAAAAACTGGAATATCTCTAAAATCTCTCAGCTGCATTTTTTCTTCATCTATTGTAACGTCATCTTCGATAAGGTAGAAGAAAACCAAAACGAAACCAAAGAGAGTAACAATGTTGGAAATTGACGAGAATGGAGTCAGCAGCTTGAGATCTTTCACGAGACCCATAATTGTGAGCGGTATTATAAGAAAACACAGATGTATCCGTAACGACAGTTCTTGACCGTGGAAATCACAAACCTACAAAATAATTGGACTTAAAACTTCTATGCAATTAGTAAACTCTTAAAATTTAGTGATATGAAAAGTACTTATATAAGTAATACACAAAAAGTACCTGTTTAATATTTTCAGCGACAAACACACAATAAATGCAACAGATGCCAAGTTGCCAAAGCACAAGCACCGCGTCCACGAAATAGTAAAGGATCCTAGCTGCCCAGCGCATGCACGGGGGACCCCCCTGTAGCGCCAACAGCATGGACTTCGGGTATGCCAAGTAACCACGTCTCATTCGTTTGCAAAGTTCATATTGCGCCGCAATCTGATATACGTAGCTCGTATCTAAGTTACATTTTATTGTATATGTTCTAAACAACTATCGGTAGGGAACATAGACTTACAAGTAGTTGGATACAATATGTGGCAAAGGAGCCAATCAACAGGATACCGACAATGCCAAAAATAACACCCACTCTGCTTACAGCATCAGCCATTGCCAACACGCCAGCGCCAATGCTGCCTTTGAGCAAGTGTATCATAGTATCAGAGTAGCTGAAAACAGATTCGCAAGGGTTATTAGTGTTTATAAGTATATCATAATAATAAATGATCACTATATTTTCTGCTTTTACTAACGAAGTGGGTTTTTCAACTTTTCTGTGCGCATGGGGATCAAATGATTCAGCGTCATCACCTAAAATGTATTAGTCATATTAAACTATGTTTTTGTTACAATAACAAATGTTTTAAGAATGAAGGCAAAATATTTAACACCAGTTATTTGGTCCACAATACCGGCCATAAACTCGTATACAAACATTTTGCTTTAATAATAAGTTTAGCTAATTAATAAATATAGTAATTATTATTTTTTTCAAAAAATATGTATGGAAAGTGGTAAGACGTTTCAAGTCACTTAAAATGACAATATTACATAGAGTATTGTAAATATATTATATCTTATTAACAAAGAGCTTTTATATGCAAAAATTGGATGAAACCAGTTAACGACTATTACGTACACTTGAGTACACAATACTAAATACGGTACTTGAATTTTAATTTAAAAAAATAATTAAAATAACAAAAAAATATAAAAAATAAAAACCCAAGTGCATAAAGTATGTTGTTAAAACAGCTTTGAATCGTTATAGTAGGTTAAAGTTATGAGTAATTGGCGCCTTAAGGAAGCCTATTATAGCGTATTAACATTACAGATATAAAACAAATATATAAATTTTAAAACAATAATTACAAGCGCAAGCCATTAAATACATTTAAGGTTATATAATATATTATTTGGTAATTTCAAAATGATTAGGCACCGACTGCCAAATATCTTAAAGAAAATAAGCTTAGTGTGATTCTAGAGCATTCTTAAGCTCTTAACAATTAATTTGACATTCATATATTTTCATAAAGTAAAAGCTCTATGTACGTTTAAATTTTTATTATATTGAATTAAATGTCAACAGGAAATATACTTATATGAATTTAAGAAATCTATATCCTTATTTTCCGAATTGTCGATAATTGGTGCTTGTCGGTAACTGGTGCTTTTATATGCTAAACTGTTACTAAAACTCTAAGATTATGAAAGGAATCTAGCAATTATTATTGAGGAGATTTTTAATGGTACACCACTTGACAATGGGCGTATCTCATATAACTTCCCAAGGGTAGTCTTTAGCTTTGTAATACACTCAGTCTGGTAAACACATTACCCTCTTTTGTTTGACGCAGTCGGGTCAACAGGTTTTTTGACTATGCTGACTATAGTCAAGACTAAAATTTATTTCAATACTAATATTAAGTAAAAGTAAGTAATTAAATTAATACTAATATTGAGTAAAATATTTCATGATTGGATATCGTAATATGGACACCATATTAGGCCTAGAAATACTTCTTGATTTTCTTTAGCTTCACGCTGACCTTCGGGGAAGGGATCGTCTTAACACTAGATTTCCTCCTCCTAGGTTTCCCTCAACTGTGTGCGAAATTTAAAAAAAACAACTTTATTATGCACGTCGTTTCTATTACTTTTTCTCACAATTTATCTCACACAACAAGGAAAATAAAACTATAAGTATTTCACAAAATTATATAATGAAATTTACTAAACTATAATTCAGAGTTACATAGTTTCTGTTATAATATACTGTTATAGTGGAAGTTTCACAAGCAGGCTGCAGCGACTGCAGTGCGGCGCTTCGCCAGAGGTTCCTTACACACCCCATATTACTCTACGGTGCCACCAATAATGATTTGGTAAGTTTACATAGTGTATCATAAAACTAATTACATTCCTTTCTATTTTTAATGTTTTAAAACGAAACACGCATTGGGTTTGATTTTATTACAATATAATAATTTTCAAAATAATAAAATAAATACCACATAAAATATTGCGACTAAAATATGTATAAAAATTGTAAAGAATAAATATACCAATAAAAAGTCAATTAAAAAAAATCTTCAATGGTTTCTGTTTGATCCATGCAAAATAAATGTCTATAAATATATTTCATTGATTAAAATTGGTCATATCGTATGCCCACAATACGTGTTATGATGTTTATTTTAAAATAATTAAAAAAATAGTTGTATAGTAATAAATATAAAATAAAAAAATGAGTAAAATTATAAAGGGATTGCAACATTGCTCAGTCACAAGCACGAAGCGGTAGGACCGGGGGCGGGGCTCCATATCTAATACTAGGGACTAAATTTTTATACGTTACTTATATATAGAGTTCACGTTACATTTTTTTTTCTTAAATATCTAATTTTCCAATTTGGTCACAAATTAAGATAACTATATGCTCGTTAAACTTAGTGATATATACAGTTCAGTATTATTATAAAAGTAAAATACACAATTTAAATAGAGAATAAGCACGAAACATTATTTTAAGCAAAAATCACAGACGCTTTCCTCACAATCGGCCACATAAGGACACATAATTCATTTAAAATCTGGCAACTTCCTGTTTAAAGTTATTACTATTGACATATTGGGATAAATCTAAGATGTGCGAAACATTAAAACGCCAATTACAATTGATTTGTGGTCTAGTGTTAAAATCTGGCAAGTAAATACAAGTTTGTTGTCATGTTTGCCCTGGATTAAGATCTTTTTATGAAACGGCACGATCTGTAGACAGAGTTTCTTTGTGGTTAAACACACTCTTTCTAATAACTGTAAGTGTTTCTGTTATTATGAAGGAAAAAGTTTTCAACATTACAGTTATGATGTGAAAAACGAGCTACAACGTCGGGACTGTTACATGAATCGACGTCATACATAGGTGGGCACAATGACTATATTACGATGCTATGCGATGCTATACTTAAACAAACTAAAGCTTAATATATCCTCACGGTGAGAGTGTGCGACCAGTGACCCAGTGACCGGCTCTCCACTTTCACCACTCACCTTGTTACGTGTTTTGTTCAATTTTTTTAAATCGTAAAAACAATAATCTTAATAAACGGTGCTATCCAAGCGAAGCTGTCCATCGTAAATAAATCCACTTTTATTAAAAATATTGTGACGTACTAAATTTACACTTGCGTGGACAGAGTTAGGTTGAATTACATTCGATCCAGAAAGATCAGCGTCACAGTCGCTCTGGACTATAAAGTACGTATGACACTAGTTGTTCGGTTGTGGTAGGCAGTTGGCATACAGGACGTTATCGCATCAGGTGTCGTTGGGGGAGCGCAGGGAGTGCAGCGCGTTGCCGAGGCCGGAAGGACGCCGCCTCTCCAGGAACGTTTTGAGCTGGCTGGCCGACAGCATTGTATTGCTCGCCTGTTACGTTAAAACCATTCAAATATCAACATAATAACATATTCATTATTCAAATAGACTTTAGTAAGCTCTTTTGAATTGTCCAAAGAACATAGAGCTACCAAAGCTAACAAGCTTGGAAGACAGTTCTGTTGAGAAGAGCTGGCAACATGCCAAAAGAATATAGCGAATATCCTATTAATAATAAGAGTAAACTGGAATTATTTTATTTTATAATTTAAGTCATAAATGACATGAGCACATGGATAGAGTATGCATGAAAGTTTAGGTTAATTTTTATATCTAAAGATCACATTGTTGTCACAATGTTAAGATATTTATTATTAAAATTTGTTATACAAAATTTTATCAATATAAGATTAAGAAAAATGCGGAGAAGAGACACATTCAATTTTTTTTAACTTATTTATAATGTTAACATCTGTGTAGGCCGGTTTATTTTAAGCAATAATCTTTGGGTAGCGCAAATTAGTAAAATTTTTTGGATATATCTTGATAAGAACTTATACCTTAGTGGCGCTCCAGTCACGCTACGTTTGAATTTTTATATGTTTTCTAAGAATATTTTTCTTTTATACTTAGTGTGGAATAACACATTGAAAATGTTAAAAATAAAATTTCAATACCTCTTCGAACCAGGGGTCTCTGAGTGCGTCTCGTGGCAGCAGACGGCGCGCGGGCGTTGGCTCCAGTAGACGCCGGATGAGCGCCTGAGCGCGCTCGCCCACGCCCGCCCAGTGCTCCGGGGGGAAACAGTAGTCACATTTTATTATATTCGCTGTCGTCTCCTCGATAGACTCGTCTAGGAACGGCGACAACTGGAAGAGTTTATGATGACGTCATTATTAGGCATACAATGCTGGTGATATAAAAAGTATTATGTTACAAGTTTATACAACTTGGGAGGTATTAATCATTGCTATCTACAACTTTCTGGCAGAACTCGAAAACCGTTGTGATCGTTTGGAAATAGATTATCGGGTGACTTCCTTATACCGAAGCAAAATATTCCTGTCTTTGCCGTAATCGAACAATTTTAACTTACCGTCCTTGAGGTACGGAACCAATTACAGTAGGTTGTTTGCCTTAGAGCAGCATCTCTGTAAACTTTTTTTAACTCTCTATGCCGCTTCAGCGCTGTTTTGTTTGAATAAATTAAAAAGGTAAAACATCTCGCAAATGACTATTATTTAACACAAAATCAGTCATTTTCAAGCAACTAAAAGTCTGTGAACCACGATAAAATCACTAATACGTTAAAATAGTTAGTTTACTGTATGTATCCGCTTGGTTTATGAGGTATCAGATATATCAGAATCGACTAGCACTTGCTGCTGTATATTGACAAACAGCGAGAATTTCATGGATAAATCAAATTTAAATAAATATTAAATTTCCTCGAGTGGGGATCGAAATCACAACCAGTCGCGTTAACAGTCACGCTTTGTGTCCCTGCACCTGGGCTACGACAAGATTACGACTAACATAAATTAAGAATAAGTAAAAGTTGTCATACCCCTGTTAGAAAAACATATAGGAAAACGCCAGCAGCCCAAGCGTCCCATGCCGGTGCGGGCGGCCGACCGAGCACGCACTCCGGCGGCGCAAACTCGAGCTGCGCCGGCGCCGGTGGCAGTACCGCCGTGCCCTCCGCACCGCCCTGCCCTTCCGCGCCCAGTTCCACGGCGGAGCCCAAGTCCACTAACTTCAGCTGCGGCTGTGCTCCACTCAATTCAACGAGAATGTTCTCCGGCTGCGGCAATATAGAATGAAATTAAATAAATTATCTTTTATCGGTTTAAATTAAATTCGTTTGCACAGCACAGCATTCGTACCCGAACATCCAGATGCGCGACGTTATTGGAGTGCAGCCAGTCGAGGGCGGAGAAGAGGTGGCGCGCGTGTGTGGCGACCGTGCGCTGTGTGTAGAGGTCGGGGTGCGCGGCCGCCCAGTCAAGTAGCGCGCCGCCGCCCACCAGTTCCAGCACCAACGTGTGCGCGCCTGCGCGTGGTACCTCCGCGAACAGCGCCAGCGCGCGCACCACGCCGCCGTGCGCGCCGCTTGATAAGATGCGGTACTCGCGCACCGCGTCCGCGCCGCGCCCGCCCGCCACTTGCTTGAGCGCCACGCGCTGCCCCGTGCCCGTGTCGCGCGCCGCAACCACGCGCGCCGTTCGCCCGCGCCCCACCTCCTCCTCGGGCGCATACCGCCGCGCGAACTGCTCGCGCTGCCATTCGCCCTCGCCCCCAGGGGCCACCGCCAGGCGCGCCGATGTCTGCACGCCGCCCAGCTCGTTGCTGACGAGGCAACAGTAGACGCCGGCGTCGGCGGCGCGCACCGAGTGGATGGTGAGCGAGGCGAGGCCGTCGGGCGTGAAGGCGATGGCGAAGCGTCCCCCGTGGCGCAGCGCGTGCGTCTCGGGCGCGGTCTTCCGCCAAGAGGCGGCGGCGCGTGTTGCGAGGGCGCGGCAGGAGAGCGTGGCGCTGGCGCCGGCGGGCACGGTCACGTCAGCGGCGGGCTCGGCGAGCTCGGGCGCACGTAACTCCGTCACGACGCCCTCGGTGCCTTCCGCGGAGCCTCCCCCGCCGCCTCCGACTCCGCCTCCACCTCCACCGCCGCCTCCGCGACGGAGTTTCAAACCCCACGCGCGCTTTGACAACCCCTACACATACACATGTTAATACATACTTGACGCAATGTTTCACTACATACACATTCCTTTAGATCATCCAAAAAGCACATCATGCAAGCTCACCCGTCTCTGTCTGCATAGGTCATCTGGCGAATTTGTTATATACTTATTTCTATTTACAAGTGAAAAATAAACATTTAAATAGTCAACGCAGTATCACAAAACACAATCACAGTCTTGAGTGAGTCATACGCCCCTTTATCAATATATGTTAAAAATAATGTTATTCTCGTCTAAGTCATACCTATAACAAAGAAAGAAATACAAGCGTTAAACAAGGAAACATGCAAATAAATAAGAGCATTTATTATAATATTTTGTTATTTAACTACATTGCCCATAGCATTGTTATGAAAGCAAAGATGAAAATAATAAATAATAACTTATTAATTACAATTTAAAAATAGCCAATTAGATAAAATGCCATTGAAAATACATATACTTATTTATATAACAAATGTAGCTTAAAAGAATCAGAGCAGTTCCAATAGAAGAATATTTTGAAGCAAAATGTATATTATTACTAAAAATACAGCACACATCCGCATAAACACATTGTAAGTAAATTATTAAATTTGTTCGTAAAGTGTAAAATAATATTTAAAAATATAAGGCAAGTTCACGAAACCTGCGAACCCAGTGTTAAAATACTTCCGTTCCCCGAATTTTTCAGTGCAACTCTTAGTTCTCGTCATTCCTCGTTACCAGAGCGAGATAATTTAATTTCACCGAGTGGGGATCGAACCCACAAGCATCGCGTTCACAGGCGCACGCTTGTGCTCATACGCCACGAGGGCTTCAATAATGATTGAGTAGTATATAAATACTACAGTATAGAAGTTTCTGCAAGTTTTAAGGAAATAAAACACATAAAACCTGTTTATTGTATGATGAATATATTGCACTTATATAGTTATAATTAATCTTGTCTTTATATGACCAGATCGTGGGCGTGGTGAGTATAGAGATAGATCGTAATGATGCTTTCATACGACAAATAAAGCTGCAGTTGTTAATATGGTCTTTATATGATCAAAAGATAGTAGTGTATTGTGTCGTGGTGACTGGTGGGTAACTCACGTTGTGATGGTGTGGCGAGGTGGGCGTGGTGGGCGTGGGCGGCAGGTTGATGGTGTTGGCCTTGCAGTGGGCACGCTGCGTGCGGCCGCGCAGTTCGGGCGCCAGCCGCGCGCCCGCGGACGGCGGCACGCTCTCCGTCTTGCGAACCCCGCCCCACCCCTCACCCGAGCTACACGGCCGGGAATATCAATTTTCAATACAAACAAAAACAAAACACCTACACCACCAACGTAACATATACGAGAACCTACACTCAGCTTAATAATTTAGTTAGAGATAATATTAGATTTAAACTTTTTTATTTTTTGTATACAGTTGAATTTATGTAAAGAATAATAAATATTCGTAATTAAATCTTTTTTTTAAAATATTTTCTTCAGTTATATTACGTGCATTGAAACAATACACATTTATTTTAAGTATTTTAGCTTTGCATTAGCATATTGTTAGTTGGCTCTAAGCTGGTCTCAATAAACTAAAATAAAAAATGAAATAAAAAGCATGCGGGGCTAAAAGCATTAAACCACAAGCACTTTTATTCACATTTATTGGTTACTCGTGTAACATACCGTCACATAGTACAATAATGATAAAATGTTAGTCTATTTACAAGTTCATAGCTAAGTTAGTAATATATACAAAGAGGTTTTATAAAATGATTAAGCATAGATTGAAGTTGTTTAGAAAATACAAATGTTTATAGATAAAGATTTGCGAAGATTATATATAAACTAACATATAGAAAACATTTTAGAGTGTTAATATACTTAGGAATTGTACCTATGCGCTATAAGACTAATTAGGGGCCTTAACTACGTCGAGAACCTACATGAAGTGTATGAATACAGTTCATTGTACAATGCAGTGAATTTTATATATATTATAAATAAATAAATAAATTATAAAAACTAAAATGTTACAATGGCCAAACTTGTGACTTAACAATATTACAATTATTTAAAAAAGTTTAAATGTCATTTTATTGAATAGTATACATAACTGCATAAAGCTAAATATTGACGGGATCATTGTAAAGAATTTAATCTTAATCTTAATTTTGCACCAATTTATACAATATTCTTCGCCAGGTGGAAGACATCACGACTTAGCTTACGACTGCACCGAAAATATTCGAACATTACAAATATGTTAATGTCTTGATTATGTATTCGACAAAAATAGCTCTCGCAAATAAGAATAGCTCTCGCAATAAAATTAGTTATTATAAAGCAAATAATAATACAACAAATACTGGTACAGAGTTAAACACTTCTTACAATATTACACATCGAAAGCACAAAGTACTTTGTCTAACATTCAGCTATCCGAATACACCAATGCTTATACGAGTATGTGAGACTTTCGAGACAGTAGGACGAGAAGATTCGACGTGTTGGACGTATTGTTTATCCAGTCTTGCATTCGTGTACTCAGTCGCTAACACCCTATTATATAAAACTTATCATCTTAAATTCTATAAATGACGCAACCAAAAATATTGTGAACGAAATAAATTGGCCCCATTCCTTTAAAATATAACACTCGGCTTTAATTCGTGTCTAAGTGAATCGGTTCATGATTATTGTGAATTGTTATACGTGAATAAGTTGAAATAATTTTGTATAATCAATTTTAATAAAAAAACACTAGTTACATAAAGTTATTAAGATTTTCAGATCTTAAGGAGAGTAAAGTTTGAATTTTAATTTCAATGAATGTTTGTGTTATATGGAAAACCAACCAACCATTATAACTAGGACAAAAGGGGAAACTATAATGCAATTCATAAATAAAAATTAATTACTTAGCTGAGTGAATATGTATAAACGATATCTTAAATGAAATTTACTATTTATCTGGCCCAAGCCCCGAGTGATCGACTAAAGCAAGCTTACCGCAACTTTTATAAAACTCATGCATATATTAATTGTCACCCAGGTTATATCCCCAGTCTTCTTTATTTTCATCTTAACACTAAAAAAATGAGTATCATCATAAAAGCAACGGCTTTTATATGTATAGTTTTGACTAGAACTAGGAAAGTTAAAATTAATTTTAAAATTATATAATACTAAAATTAAAACAAAAGGAATAAAATAATGGATTGTTTTATTTTAAGTGCCCGTTTATGACGAGACTTTGTTTTATAAAGTAATAAATTTAGTTGATATGTCTGTGCTGCTGTTATATAGAGTACCTAACAGTGCTTCTAATATTAACTACAATTTATTTATATCCATATTAATAAGTTCAAATGTAGATGGTTCAATGCGCTGTCTGTTATGTATAGTATATTGTATTGGAAGTGAATAAGCCAAAGGGTTATATATTACCTATTATGTTGTTGTATTGTGTGTAACGTTTTAAGTACATACTTTGATATTGAACTATAATAATTAAGATAACTATCATTAACGACATATTATGTGTGACTAACCAAATGGTGAGTCACTTCCAATATACAATAAAAAGCGAGAATATTATTAATATAATCGTTAATTACGAATCAATTCCAAAGAGTCTTAAGGCCTAAGGGTTAAGCTACGACGTAATGGTGTAAACTACGCTATTCAGCTATGCTCCGATGTTACGAGTAACGAGATGGCAGTCATATTTATTGCGATACTTTTACATTTATTCGTTTTGGGGGTTACATATTAAATACTTAATATAATAATAATATTAAACTTTCGTCGAGATGTACGTTTTCTGGTAAAACTCCTTATTGTTTGCTACAAAAAATATTAAATATTAATTATTAATTATATGTCACGGCAAATCAAATATTAATTCATAGATTACATTTCCCGATAAAAATTTTGAACTTTCATTTAAAAAAAAGTCAAGAACTAGTAGCTATGACTAAATAAATGCACCAAATTAGTGTATAATAGTTAATTAAATATATTATAAATATCAAGATTAAATAATTGAATATTGATATAATAATATAAAATATTTTATTGAATATATTAAAGATATAGCATAATTATAATTTAGCTAGCATTTTATTAATATAAATATTAACTAGGAAGCTCGTTGCTACGGTTATAAACCCACATTGTTAATACACACACACATATTTTGCGTGCCAGTTGACACTTGTTCTTGAGCTACTAGTGGCTCTCATAGATATTGGTTGACATGGTTGGCCGCTTGCGTCTAAGTCGTGAGTAAGGCCATCCATAAAATACATTGTTAATACTTTAAAAGAAACTTATAAAAAAATAAAATTTAAGCTAAAATTATAAATTCAAAATTCAAAATAGACCCGAAACACCTTCTGAGTTTCGACCTATCACTATGTGAAAATGAGATACGAAGGAGCGGAGAATAATCAATGGGATCATATCCAAAACCATGATTCGCTAATTCAGTCGTTAAGACCCTTCTGATGGTACAGTTAGGAATTTTAAAACAGACAAAAATGAAAGCTATATAATTGAAGCGAAACATAATGCAATTAAAAGTATAGTAAGCAAAATTTTAGATAACTAAAAAGAGGTAAGACACAACAAAACGTGTCCATAAATATGAAAAAATCTATTGTCGTTCGATCAACAAGAAGGGAGGGAGAGCGCGCCAACGGTTACGGCGCCATTTAACTTTTTAAAATAAAACACTTTCAGAGTTCTAGGTAATTTATGGATCACCCGACGACCGAGACGCGTGCATTATACCGGCTAACAAATTTAGGTGTAACAATGTGTGTTTACAATATGTGTGGCTGAGGCGTTGGCTGTTTCGTCAGTACGGGCGTGGTGTGGTTGATACTCACTTGGCGGCGTCGCGGTTGAGGAATGCGCTGGGGTTCTCGAGGCGCTCGCCGAAAATCATCTGTGATTGCAGTATGGTGGACAGTTCGGAGATCCAATGCCGGCAGCGCGGCTCGGGCGCCCGGCACAGGAACGATTGCTTCGGCTTCATCGACCCCACTGCGTGGATGATGAACGAGCTGTTGCTGCCCTCCACCTCCTCTAAGCTCATCTTGTTCACCTGAAACGACCGTTACAATACATTCAGACATATAGTTATGGCCAATAACGGAATTGCTTTATTATGAACCAAAATGAAAATTGAAGGCTTAGTTAAGTATTTATTTATAAGAATAAAAAATGAGTAATGACTACAGTAAGATAAAATAGAAATGTTATATAATAACCTGGACGTGATGTTTGTAGTTGTATGTGGGGCTAGTGAACTGAGATTTCTTGCCGACGGCCTCCGTAAAGATGACACACTGCTCGAAAAGGAACACATGCAACTCCTTCCCTTTGTCACTGCTGGAGGTAGCGTCGGACACCACCAGAGGCTCTTGGAACAGTAGCTTTCCCTGAGCCGCTATGTTGCCCTGTGATTAAGTTATTCACAATGTAGAAATTCTATCGTATGAAAAAAAACCTTCAAGTGTCTACAAGAATTTTAGATCTATACAATCGCACAGGCAACACGTTATTAGAGACAATGCATATCAATAAGTACCGATGGCTATGGTATAAAAAAGCCACATAGATTGGATTTTAAAGTTCAAATCTTTTTTTAAAGTTAGACACAGCTCATATAATATAATTCATTTCAATAATTCATTTCGCGCATGCATTATTCAATTATATAATAACAAAGAGTACAAGGGTGTCTAACCATGAATCCTTGCAGGCGCCCAACGTCCATCATGTCGTTAGCGTTTTTGGGTATGATGGAGGTGCAATGCACGGCCACGCCGAGGGCCGCGAGCACGTCGGGCGGCGCGCTCGCTGCCTCCGAATACGTCAGCACTTTTTTCACAAGGAGATGGTACTTTTGTATACGCTGTATCGGCTTTATCAGTAAATCTCCAAGCTGCAAAAACATAAGTTAGAAAATCAGTTTACTTAAACTTTACTGTGTATCCCGTGTACTCGCATAGCAGGGTAGACAAAGGAAAGCTAGTGTTAAAACACTGTTCGCGACGCACCGCCTAATTTTCAAAACATTGCGAGTTGGGCAGCACTTTGTCTTTTTTTTATTAAGTTTACCAACGGCTCATACATAGTTACATTTTAAGGAAATCTAACTTAAAAACTAAAAACTATTAATATAAACACTGCATGCAATATAAGGTGGATGTGAACAATTGTGAAATTGTAATTTATATAAACATAGATTTGCTAATACAAAAGTCTTGTTTTTATAGCGAGGAAATGAAAATAATTCATTCACTCCGAGTGAGAATCGAACTCACAACAACATCAATTACTTATTTTTTTTAATTATCGGGGATATTTAACTTAATATTAAATATTTAATTTCCTCAAGTGGGAACGTCTACGCGTACTAGTTTGCTGTCGCATTTACGGTGGTACGCTTGTGCCCCTTCGCCATATCTATCCTCAAACTTAACTCGACAATAATTGTAATATATATTTCAATCTCCTCAGGGTAGCAAATGGCCTAGTCAACTGATCATTTTGTCCTTCGCATTTCTTTATAAAAAGATATTACGTGTTACTTGGTGAATCAGTGACCCATTTTCTTTACCCAGACGATGAATACATCATTAAAAACATTTATATTATAAACATTATGAGTGACATATGGATACACAAAAGAACAGAAGGCTACTATGTAAAAGATGTATATATTTATATTTGAGTTATTTATAGTTTACTTTTTAAGACAGTTTTATTGTTATTTAATAAAACTGCATTATATCATTACTAGTGATATCCTATTTTATGCAAGAAAATAGAATTAAAAGTGAACAATAGATCCAATTTCCAAACAAAATACAGATCGTATTTTGATATATTAGTCTTAAAAAGTAAAAATCACATTCCGAAAGAAATTCAATACAAACTTATTTTAACAAATAAAAAAAAAACAAAAATAAATAAATTAGCAAACCTGCAATTTTTGGCCAAGCTTGTGGCGGAGCTCTTGGAAATAGTGCTCGTGTTCCGAAACAATGTATTCGGAGACAGGTTTATTGCGACAATAAACTTCGTACAGGAACATTTTCTTCTCCAAGAAACGGCGGAACAGTGGACCCAGCAGCTCGGGGGACTCGATGCAGCTTTCCAGCTCGCGTACGAATTTACTGCAAGCAGCATTCATTTATGGCATACGATCACAAGTCTACGCGCGACTTGAAACGTACAACACGCCAGCTCTACCGCTTATTGCTTGCAATTATTATATAAGCAAATGATACACTCGCACTGCACTCTACAAATATCTCGCTTTGCTTTTATTAATTAATGTGTAATAAATAGTAAAATGTTTCTTTTTATCAAATTATTTAAAATAAAACAATTTTAAGAAAATATTTCAATATAGTGCAATATATTCACAGTTGTGATTTTATTCTTTCAGCACTATTATATTTATTATATAAAGATGCTTTAAAGTATTAGCATTCAACTAATGATACTCACTCTCGATGCCACTCGTATATCGCCTGGATGTTGCCGAAGATCATTCTGAGCCGTCGATCTCGGAGCCCGTCCGGTATTGGCGGATCCGAGTTAGGTTCCTGGCAAATTGTTGTTATATTACTTAAAGTGAGGCACATATCAATTTGCTAAGCTAAATAATGGCTATATAAATAGTTCCACGGACGGTGCTTTAATTTTTAAATTAAATTAAGTTCGTTAAGTGCTGCATCGTGTAAACCAGTTGAGTTGCTACAGGGTCAATTGCGATGACTAGTTGTTTTTGTTTTAACACGATTACGGATACTGATTCAATAAAAATGTTCTCAATTTGAATAACTTTTTGAATATAAATATTTGTTACTAGTTTATGTGAATGAATGTTCACTAACTGTATTTACTTTTAATTTACGTTAATATGTAGGTATTTTATTTACAAATCTATTGTATCAAATAAAAATAAACAAATCCTTTTGATCAGTGTCAATACACACAATATCTAGTACAAGTTTACCATCATATGTTTCATATATCCTTCGCAGACGAGCCGCAGATCGGCTACGTATATCTCCTCTGTGTCGTACAGCTCGCGCAGCACGTACTCGCGCTTCTTGAGCGTGGCCTCGACGCAGTCCGCGCTGGCCGCCTCGTCGTCGTCGTCGGCGCGCGGCGCCCCCACGCCGCATCCGCCGTGCTGCTCCTGTCACAATTGGTAAAAGTGGTAAAATTCTATATGATAATACATCACATAGCCTCTGTTATAAACAATTACAAAATGTTACTTTTAATTTATAAAATTACAAAAATATTTTAAAATATATATGACTTTTCTAAATTTTTTATCTGTTTTTAAATGCGCAAACCAACAGCCGCCTTGATATGATATCCCACGGTCTTGTAAGTGAAGTGTCAACTCATCAACGTCAACCTTATACATAGATTATTAACTTATTACCAAAGTCAGCGCAATTGTTTTCAAAATCAACGGTATTTTCTAAGCATTTCTATAGTAGCATCTATGTTCTAATAACACACATAAAAATATTACATTTAAAAATTTAGTAGAACTAACTTTTATTAGAAAACATAAAATTTGAACGTAGCGGGATTCTAATCCGCGCCTCTTGGAAACCGTCCAATGGCTTTGACCACTAAGCTCAACGTTCTCATGAAGCTACGTCTTATAAACTTTATATGATTGTTACAACTTATGTATTTATGCTATTAGCGTCTCTGTAGAGATTTACGCAAATTATCGCTACTCAAAGATAGTTGTTTAGAATTATAATTTGGCAAGAGAGAATGCTATTTAAAATATGTTTCCCCCTCCGGGTAGGGGTTCAAAACCCACTACGTTAATAATAATATGTTTTCTAAAAATAGTAGGTATTTACTTGGGCAAGTGAAATAACACTTAAAACAATATTAAAATAGTTTTGCAACTTTTACGAATACGATTAAAGTATAGCAATAGTCAGGAATTTAAAAATAATAAAAAAATATATTTAAAGCAAATAGACACGAAAAAAAAATACACAAGCAATAGCATGCAAATAATATAACCAGCAGACTGTAGATTCACTGAACTGAACTTGTGTACTGGACAACACCAAACGAAACTAAAACTTTAATTAAAAAGCAGAGAATACGTTTCGTAATGTAAAAATAAAGAGAATAAGATACACTTGCGGCCTAAGTATTCTGTTTGTAAATGAAAACACACAACATTTAACAAACGGAAGTCAATAAATTGAATTGCATGTGTGAATTGCTTGTAGTGAAATTATCTATTTCTTATACTAAGTTACTTAAATTAGTACCGGGGAATTACTTAGGCAACAAGTATTGATGAGTATCACTCGCTCCTGGCATCAACTGAAGCGGCACTGTCACACATGATTAAGCACACCATTAATAATGTCCAACGATTATCGACCCCAATTAAAACAGGTGCAACTAAAACGAGCTGAAGAACTAAGGCCGCATCGTTTCCTGTTTCTCATATCATACAAAATGTACAAAAGCCCTTTGATACTATTACCTTTGATAATCATTTGAATCAAAGGTTGTTCAAAAGTTACTATTAATATACTACATAACACAAATAAATATTGCAACTGAAACGACTTCCAGATACAACAATTAAACAAAAAGCTTTGAATAATATCCATGCATAGTGCACACTCCATGCTCTGATTTTAATCGAACCATCTTTTCCTTGACTATTTGCTCTATTTCGGCGATATCCGCGGGACCACCGTTAGAATCCAGCGCATCCATTGCCAATGAATTCTGAAAATGTCATCAACATATAACCTACATTTTCACAAGCACCTATATTGCGCCCTTTTTGGTTAGTTGTGAGTTAGGAAATAAGAAAAAGAAATACAATCATATAATAAATAGTAAGGTTTTTAGAGAATTAATAAAAGAAGATAGAGATAACAACGTGCATATTTATACTGACCCGAGCAGCGGGCGCAGCAGCGGTGGTAGCTGGTATGGGTGCTTGCTGCAGTACCGCCTGCGGATCCTGTCGGAATAGCGAATCAATAAATCAACACTACGTATGGGTACACTATATTGTAAAAAATACATCTACATCAGAATTAGCAAGACACTCGTTTTTTAATTTAATTTTAAATTAAATATTTGTTAGCCATAAACTAACAAGAGTCTAATAATCGTATGTGGAACGAAGGGTCCCTCAGTCTCCTTGAATGTTCGGACACGTATGTATATAGCAACCAACCTAGTTGTGTATATCAATGCGCCGTTTGTTACTTGCCCTAACGAGATGATGTGTTTGATGTTCCTAATTGAATATAGTGCTCTCTAGTCTGGCGCCAGGAAATCAAAATTAATTTATGTCTTTGGCATGCCATTTAATGTTATTCTACATACTGAAAATATAACTTTATATATTAAAATACTTTAGTTATTAATATTAAATAAATTATATAGACAAATTTTGATCATTTATTTTTTAACTCAAATAAATAAATAATAATTTCCATAATGGGCAATCTCAATATTTAAATTGTCCGAGAAATTTTATATAATTGTATAGCCCAAGATCCTAGGATCCCAGGCCTATTAGTCTAATATATACATATAGTTAAGACAGTATGCCTACTCATTCACTTGAAAGTGGGTCCCCTTCAGAGATAGCGTTAAATAAAGGTATATCTTTGTCTGGAAAGATGATTGAGCCATTGGATTATTATATAGATAGATATGTATAGAAACCATCCTCTATTGCTTTACTTACTGCATCACTATGAATTACGAATCGATAAGTGCTCCCCAAATATATTTGTATGCACAAGATACATTTAATTAAACATATTGCTGGAGTTCATTCTAGATACATATGTGATACCTCACCGAAACTACTTGTTAGTAACGTTTATAAATATTACATTAACATATTGCTATTTACACGTTCGATGCGACGTATACATGTGTATGAAAATATATTAAGTACATATAGATAAACAATGCTATTGATAGGAATGTGGATAAATACGGTTATCTCCCTGGCACCACCGAATGCCATCGACCGGCGTTCGTAGAATAGTGTAAATTCAGTACATTCCGAGAATACGAGGGCAATGACGTGAACTAGTCGATTATATAATGAATATAGAGGTTAATTCAATTTTACTTATTTAGATTAATACTAAAATTCAGAGATTAAAATTAAATAATTCATATTGTAGATGAACGTTACATTCAACACTAAGTCAAAGATAATATAAACATTATGTTTTATTTTTAATATTTTCCCGGTGATAGTTGGGCTTATATATGGTATATGCTTTTATATATGTTTAAAAAAATTATGTCGTGGTACACGTAGTCTGACTTGAAGAATTGATTTATAATTAAATGTATAAAAAATGTAGTTAACTATAATGGAAGCACTTGCCTGTATGGGCTTCATAGGTGGTGGTAGTTCTACATCGGGTGCATCATCCTCGGCATCATCAATTGCGGTCACGCTGCTTTCACCATCTTCAATTCGTGCGCTCTCCACATTGGGTAACTACGTAAATAAAAACTTCAATTATAGCTTCATTGTCAACTGAATTTATATTAAATTCTTCCAATATACGGAGTCTTAAGAATTTTTTGTAATGTCACTGCAATAAGTACAGAGGATTTGAAAAATGGAGAACATAACGATAAATTTATAAGGTTAATGATAAATAGTAGGGAAAGTAAATAAACAGATAAATAAATTTACGATATAATACGAGTATAACTTAAATATTTAAACTTACTGCTAAACTAGTAAAATAACAATAAGTTCAGATACTAGTTCGAGAATTGATTTTAACAGGACCGCAATAAGACAAATTCTGTTAATTTATTGTTAAACAATACCAATTTGCTCAAAATAAATATCAAATCTAAGAAATATGTAGAACTAATACTACGTAAATAGAAATCACTTGAAATATTTATAATTTATTAAAGATTAAATACGAGTATCTAAGGTAAACAAAAAACAGTATTTAAAAAAAAAAACTTTATGAACGTAATAATACTTAAAACAAAAATTGTATACTTATTTATATATTATTTTAGACATAATAAAAAAAATGTTCGATACTATACCTTAAGCTTCTTTTCAGACGGCACTTTTTTGAGGGAGGGCTTGTCAGCGGAGGCGGGGGACTTAGCGCCACCTGGTGTTTTCTCACCCTTACCCTGCGACTTGCTCGGACGCGGGATCCACCGTCTATTATCAAATAAATCTACTTTAGCAACATAAAACAATAACACTATATAAAACAAATATAAGTAGTGTTGGGAATTTTAAAAATAATTATATACAATCGTATATCATATTATTTTCCATCATAAAGACAAGACAAGAAATAATTGTAAGTTGCTCAATCACAATTATTATGTGATATTCAAATACTTTTTATCTATAGTCAATAATGTTTTAAATTAATACTAATCACTAACATATCAAAAATTAATTATTAATAATTACATTCAGTATTATTACACCTAATATGCATAATTAATAATTAATTATTATACAGCAATACTTCCAAGCTTGACACAACCACTGTCTTAAAATAGATCGTCACCGCGATGATCCAATGCAATATATACATTAACCACATTTCTTTGGTTTCTACACAATGGCTATTAATATTTATAACGCTTTACCTGATAACTATAAAGTTTTACTATAGTTTTCTTATATATTTTAATGTTTAAATTTACTATTACGTAGGTATACGATAATCGGTACATCTGAGAGTAAAATATTTTTGTTCATTTATTTCTTTATTTATTTTTTTGTAAAGAATTTTAATTAACATATAATGCATTAACGTAAATGGAAATAATAAGTTAAAGGAGTGTACTTAATTTAAATAAATTACGTAAAATAGACTAGAATAAGTTTCATATAATCAGGCTGTCATTTTCGCTTTAACCTGTTTTGTTTTTCATTTCCTCACATTCTCCACAAATATTTTAAATAATGGCTAATAATTTTTAATTCTTTTGACAGAGCTCATATAAGCACACCACTAGAGAGTAGATAGAGTTAATCAAAGTTAAGAACTTATGAAAGATCTAGATTTCGAAGATTTAAGAAAGAAAACTAAAGACAACTCAAGGGGCGGCGACTATTTTATTGTCGTATGAACTCAAAAAGTCAGTTGTCGACCTCCAGTGACACTGCTATCATGAAGGTGAAGAAGCCGCACACTGCAGCTATATGTGATAGTTGAGCGAAGCGAGCGGAGCGCTCTACTAGAGAGACTTTTTACACTCTTTGTCACCAATACTCTCTCATACGGTTTGACCGATTGAGATCGAAAAAAAATTCTAAAAACTCAAAAATTCATTTCTCGCTTCGCTCTACATGTGATGTCCGGTTTGCGCCCCTAGTATAGTCAGGAAATTTAGTACACAGAACTCTAGAGGATACAAGCCAGCGGCAAAGCCATTTGTTACAATACATCAATAAACAAGACTTTCATATGCATCTCTTTTCTTTAATAATGAAAGACTGTTGACTTTATACAGGCCACGTGGTCTTGCATGAGAGAAATTATCGTTTTGAAGTGCGATTGTTTTGGTGAAACGCAAGGAACTTTTTTCTGAAAGACCATTTGGTGCTTGCTACGGTGATGAAAACTTTGAACTTATGTAAGTAGTTATTTTAAGTAAAACATAAAAAGAATAAGGATTGATAATCCTGCTTCTGTGATTTTAAGAGAATAAAAACGTAATTATATAAAAACAGAAACATGACTGCATAAATTATAAAACCGTTTAATAAAAGAAAAAAAAGCGATCATGTGAGAGTCGGACTCGCCTACCGAAGTTTCTGTACCAAATTCAGGTTCTGATAGTTTTTATAAACATAGACATCTAAAAATCACATTTGTTTAGTAAAACAAAAGTATATAAGCCGATACTTATTTAAATGATACAGGGCTTCTTAGGAAGCTCCAATTGGAAAGTTGAAGAATAGGTCTCGCGTGATCAAGGTAGAATAACGAAGCACGATAATAACAGGTAAGGTATGGAAAGCAGCGAGAATTGTTGTTTAACAACTTAAAATTGTATTTAAATCGTTACTTAAAATGATAAGTAATGAAGAGAATCAATTAAATAATTTAGAATAGGTACTTATTTTAGGATATCTTACTTGGCATAGTTTGAGGATTTCTAAAGTAAACATTTTAAATAGTCTGTAAATATGATATAAGGTGCAAGGTGCAGTAAGTAAGGGGCCAATCGTGTTGCAGGGGCACAAGTGTGTGACTGTAAACGCAACAGGTTGTGGGTTCGATTCCCACTTGAGGAAATGAAATATTTAATATTTTCATATCCTCAGTGTGGTAAGGAGACAAAGTCTCCAGAACTTGGCGGAAAGTGCAGAACGGAAGCGTCTTAATTCGAACGGAGTGTCTTAACACTCGGTTCCGAGTTAATATATCATACCGATACCGATACCGAACTTAGCATATGGATAGTAGTATATCATGTTTGAAGAGACGACATCATATTGCAGAAGGACTAAAATAAATATTCTATTACGATCTGTTACACTCTTCATATCATGTATATCAACTAAGCGTCTATTTTCATTAAAAGTTACACTCAAATATCTAATACTATTTCTTCATTGGAGTAAAGAATACAGACATAATTACGTATCTCCTCGCAAGTAATCATAAGTGAACCATCACAACAGTTCATTCATCATCAATTCCATGTGCAAAAACTAACATGTTTAGTTTTGTCAACTTTAAGTGTAAGCATCATGTTGTCAGTTTAAACCTGGCTGTCAAACAGCGCAACAATTTCATACCAGCTACGATGACAGTATCATTATCATTTGGTAAATTAAATATGTAAATGAAAAAAAAAAAACCTAGTCGATATATATGATAACTTCCTCTTTTTGAAGTCGGCTCAAAACAGTTATGCCTGATACGTATCTTTGCAGAACTACACAGGAAAATTAGACAACACCCCTACTGTGGTAAGATACGAATACAATTGTTTAAATAAGTAAGAAGATACTAAATTTATCTATAGGTGATAAACATCTAGCTACAATCTACATTGTATAACTCAATTGTATTAATATAAATAAAATAAAATAATATTTTAAATACATGCTATGAAGAGCTTAAAAAACAATTAGAACATAGAAACAAGACGTCCAATTATAAAATCCAGAAGGCAGTTCTGACATTACTCACTTTGAAAAAACAATTTGAGTCCACATCCTTAGATTGATATAACACAACGCACATCACAAACAATCACGTTCACATATCACATATCTACTGAGTGTTTAAGTTCACCGACTACCAACCAACAGGCGAATTGTGGCACTCCATTGGCGCACACGCTGTTATCGCCCTTCTAAAGTATGAAGAAAATACGATCTAGCAAGGCGATGAGATATCAGATATGTATATCGACCAGATTACACGATAATTTTAAATGTGATAAGTGTATAGCGCGGCGGGTCGCGCGCGGTGATCGTTCGCGGCATCGACGACATCGCCAGTCGCCACGCACGCCGGCCGGCCGTCCGTCGCGTCGCCCGCGCAGCGCGCACTGCCCAGTGCCTAGTGCCCAGTGCCCCCTGGGACCGCGGCCAAATTCACAATGCAACCAAAACGGCCGCTTCCATGACGCGCACATCAAACAACGGATAGCGTCTACTTATAACAATAAATAACAACGTTTTCACTATTGTTTTATACTATTCACATTAGATAAATGAAAGTTCAATAAAAAGTTTTTTTTTCAATAAAATTTCGATAATCACAAGATGTATAAAGTGAAATAATTGGCATCGTTTAAAAAAAATAACCACAGTTATATAAATACAGGCCTCCACGGGCCCCGAATGGCCTGTGAACAACTACAACGTCATATACTATAGTGATTTTTACCTCCTGTGGGCCCCACTTTTTTGTGTGCCCAAGGCCCCGACGTATCGAAAGAAATAGAAATTATAACAGTAAATTAACGAGTATTTTAAACTTGTATGTTAAAACATTTTATTCTCCTTGTATTTATGTGTTTAAAAGAGTTATGTAAATAGCATCAGTAAGTGCCTCATTATAGATAACACGCACTGGAAATTACGCCTCTGGTAAATTGAAGAATGAGTTTTGTTTAACCTTTTTAATAATAATAATATTTTATTGCACAAAATAATGTAAACTTTACATTAAGAAAAAGAAAATATTATGTAGATACACAAATTAACATTTATGTTACGGCCTTCTCACTAGAGGGGATCTCTTACTCTCCATTTCATTATGAATAATTTCAGGCTGTTATAATTTTGCAGTTAGCGTAACAAACAATATACATCTATGGAAAATTTATTGTTGTAGTCAAACGACAACCAAAACTAATTATAAAAGTTAAGGAAGCAGAGAAGCGAGCTATTTTCTGAATCTCTCTTAATATTATAAAAATACTAAAATTCCACATTGTAACGAAGTTTCTTATTAATTTTTCTAAAAAGTGGTATATGATGGCGGTGGTGGTGGGTACAACAAAGTTGTAACTTTACTAGAAACTCTACAAGGCTCTTTAGTAATCTTATCAAACTTCTTAATAATCTCAGTAAAATAAAATAGGTATACCTTAATTGGCTAAGATGACTAAAATATTTTTATAGGAGTATCTTCAATTCCTACTACGTTCAATTTTTTTTATGCAATTGTAATTTTATATTAATAAAGGGTGTCTTCTTTTTATACAAATAAACCTATTTCTACGAAACCCTCGTTGGGCGAGCCCGACTCGCGCTTGTCCTGTTTTTTTTAAACAGCAGACGCTGAGACAAGAACAAGTTAATAATGATGATAAAATGAAGGCAATTAGCTTATTATGTTCGTTTTTGAATTTCATTGTTATAATATACTAAAATACAACCAACTAAAAGTCAATCACTGGTTTTGAATGTGTTTTTTCGTATGCAACGAACCTCAAATTCAACCTGTTTTGTCAAATATTGTCAATCGCCTTGTGTAAGTTACAATTACGTTTATTATTATGACTTTATTGTGCACCTCACCAGCACACCGTGATAACGACAGGATGAAACAATAAACCGTGACCGGCTTCTCAAGCGACTCTTCCTCATCTTAGTTTATTCCCATATAAATTACTATGTTATATATCTGCAGTCTTTAAGTTATCCGTTGAAGTATAAAATAGCCGTAATTTCATTTGATAAATTTCTTCATTTTAAACAAAAATCGAGGACATTAAGCGAAAAGTGGTCACCTACTCATAAATGGTCTTTAATCAATCAACACCTAACTCCTAACCGTCCCTTATATAAATATTGTATCGAAAATACTTAAGTACATACAAATACATACATACATACAAAGTTTCACGCTTTATCCCTGGCGGGGTAGTCAGAGAGAACGGAGTGCCAAACACTACAGTTTCTACATAACTTGTATCGTTTTAGAGTGTATGTAGTAACTTGTATATTTGTAGACATTTAGGCGTATGTTATAATGGCATATATCATAATAATTACTCACGGTATAATCCCCTTTCTGTGTTTACCAGGACTGGCCGCGCTTGCACTCACGCCGGGTTCCGAGGACGACGCTTCTGTTGACAATGAAATGATAATGTTTATAAATTATTATATTATTTTGTAGTATGAAGAAAATACTATGTTAGACTTTTCTAAAGGTAAAGGTCCCTAAAGGTGTTTATTATTGTTTATCTATTGTATATGAGTAAAAAAATATTCAGATTCTTTATTTTGACAAAATAGTGTTTTTACTGACATGTAATTAGTGACACTCTCAAGATTAAGACAAAGCGATTGACGTAAGTAACAACAAATACGGTCAACCAGTTTAGTCTCTACAACGGCACATGGGAGCAAACATACATACATAAACTGATAAACACATTATCCTCATTTGCGTCGCACAGTCGGGTAAAAACCAGCATATCAAACGGTGAAACGTCAAGATTTTATGGAGAAATTCCTATTACTAGTAATGAGAATAAAACTTTAAACAATTGCATATAGTATATGTCGTAGCTAGGCCCGTACTTTATATATTTTAATTTAAGCCGATAAAAGTATTTTAAATATAAACATTTCTACAAGTGGGTGGCACCACTATTGTATATAAGGTCAGTGACGTCACAACTGGGCCACATCGACGTCTAAATTCGATTATGCGAAGAAGTGATAGGTGACCGACTAAAAGCATTGCTAACAAAAGCTGAACTCAAGCTTATGATTCGGTGTTCTCTCGCACAGATGCGAAGTTATATTTAAATCGCTGTCTATATAGTACACTCATCAGAAGCAATGTTAAGGTTGAATTCCGTGATGCTTGCGTCATCATTTTATGCCTAGGATCACACTTCGACCTTTTAATAAAATAATTCTATAAAAATGTCGCATTTTTGGAAATTTCACTAAATTATTTCATCGCGTATACGAAATATGAATGAAACATAATATAATAATAAATTAAGAGTAGTTTTTAATGTTAACCTACATAATTATGGTTAAAATTAAATCAGCTTCACGCTGTACCGCGCGCACAGCAGAGTAGGCAAAGGGAACCTAGTGTTGAGACACTCCGTTAGTTATGACAAACTTTCACTTATTAATTTAATCGATATGAACAATAGTATATAGAAAAATATTAATTAAACATTTACACAACTAAAATTAAAATTTATTGTTTATTACAACACGTCCGAAGCGACATTCAAAATAGACAACTACCATAAGATTTCGCAATATATAACAAATCTAACCGTTCTATAAAATGTTGCGGCACACTTATTATGAGATTAAAAACAATAAAAATAAACAGAAATAAAATGGAAGTGGCGCCAAACGAACATGACACAGTTACAAGTTCATAGGTATGTAAAAATGTAGGCGAATATGTTTACAGTATATTTTAGATATCCATTTAACATTGATGAACATTGACAAGAAATAAGTTATAATTGATAGTATTACTTTAACTTATTAAACTAATAATGAGATAAGCTTGTTTTTGATAGAGCCTACCTCTATACTTGGTCGTGGATGCCAATGGCTAATGTAACCTAAAAACTATTACGTAGTACTAATAAGAGTATAAGCGTTTTTTTATTTAAATTAAAATGACCTAGACTAGACTAGATTTCAGTTAGTAGTAACTATCTAAATAATTTTAATGTTATTATACACTGCAATTCAATTATTTTATTGGTAGGTTTTAAAATGTAAAAATTCGAATTTGAACCGTTGTATTATTTTCTATGACAGGGTAGGCAAAGATTCCCGTTCTCCGCCCAATTTTCAGAGACGGATTGGTGGAACTCAACGCCGCGCTTTGTTGCCAGATCGAAAATATGGAACGAATTCATATCAGGTGGGATTCGGATCCACAATCGTCATTTAATACGCTGTGCCGCTTGTCCACAATGGCCTCAAGATGTGAAATTTAGTTTTACCATAAATATTTATTGTTTAATATTTATCATAACATAAGCAATGTAAATAAAGAGAGACACACGACATTATACTCTATATCTTACTCTATGAA
This sequence comes from Heliconius numata, assembly GCA_016802625.1. Classification (NCBI taxonomy): domain Eukaryota; kingdom Metazoa; phylum Arthropoda; class Insecta; order Lepidoptera; family Nymphalidae; genus Heliconius; species Heliconius numata. Next base: position 1,803,662 of record JAEBDU010000064.1, on the reverse strand, counting down.
AATATAAAAAAAATATGTTTTAATTGTAGAGATATAATTTAAAAAAAAGTTTTAACCTATAAATTGATCCGTTCATATCCATAATAAGTTCCACATTCTCTATTTTAGAGTGTAGTATCGTAGATTGAATTGGGAAAAACATATAAGTAACAACGCATTAACTGTAACGGTGGCCATGTTTATTTCAGAATGACTTTGTAATAAACCTATCTGGATTAGAATTCAAGTCCACCGCGTCTATATATATAAGTATATAATATAACAAAATAAGATACCAACATATAAACTCACCATGGCGTTTATCCATTAACAGTAGCTTCACCATCTAAAACTAACAACACCCGAAACGTATTGTAACATAAGTAGCGCGAGCCACAGATCCTCTGTTCGTACATTATTGTGCAAGACCCGTGCGAGTTGCTATTCAATTTCTAATATGGAATCCGACGCACACTTGTCCCATTGGTTGATCGCTGTATGCGAATAAATTGATAGCAACATAAACTTTATTAAAAACCATGAGTTATATAGTACCTGAGTGTCAAATTATTAATAATATTAATAATTTTCGATTAATAATAAGGGGGGAAAGGACTTAGTAGAATGTTATTTTATCATGTATGAAGAAATAATTTATTCATGTTCTCTTTGACATGTGTCAATTTATAGTCAAATATTTGTTGCGGGTACCCAGGCGTTACTATCGCTGCGTACGTCTTTTGCTTCAAGCCATATCACCATTTCCTTCCTGCATTTTACGTGTTTCAAATTATACCATTCCACTCACGACTGTTTTATGTATAATAATTGTCGATCGTCTGTTTTATCTTTTTTAATAGATGATTTATAACAATAAGAAATATGTACATGTATAAATTTTTTTTAATAAATAATAATTATTAAAAAAGTCTAAATCCCTATGTGCGTAATATTTTATTTAAGCAAAATCGACTTTAAAATTATATTTTTAATTTGGAAACTTGGAAAAAAATATTTTTAATTTACAATTTTTATATTTAAAGCCTTACTAAATGTGAAACATTGAAATGCTTAAAAAAACATCTGTATTATTTCGTATTTACGTACTTTAGTAGATCTCCAATAATATTGGTTCATAATTTAGATTTTCAACGAGTGCAAAGTGTCTTATATATTTATACTGAGGTGATCAATCATTAGCAATCACGTTATACTATATTTGTGGTTTTCACCATCCTATACAATACAATAAACAAGGTCACAAGCAACTGACAGTATACTTAAACGCCATACAAATTAATAAACAGTGAAGGCGGCGAGTACGCACGATCAGCGCGTTAACGTGAACGCGACGCTTGATTTGTAACACCTGCCCGCCTCCGGGAAATAGAAAAATGGCAGTTTTATTTTTGTTTCTATATTTGTACATCAAAAACAATGCACTTGTAAGAAATATATGTTAAAAGAATCATTTTCTTGTATTTTTGATGTTGTCGTGGCGCAGCGGCACAAGGGTGTGACTGTAACGCGACGATTGTGGGTTCGATCCCACTCGAATCAATATCGATTATAAAAAATACCATTTCTAAATTAGTGTCATTGAAGAGAGTTTCTCTGACAACTGAAGAGAGTGTAAAATGTAAACTATGAATATTTATCATATTAATTTGTTAATTTTCTTCGTACAACTACTAAATACTACACAAGTCCATTGGTCTTTCAGACTAGCACAGATGAGTGGTGGTACGTACCGTACGCCGTACTTGGCGTCGCTCCCGAGGGCTCTCGGCAACTAGTTCATTTATCTATCTAAACGTTATTGGCATGGTTTTGCTTATGCCGTTTAAATGTATAAATTTATTTTTAACTCAATAATCATACATTTTCTATTCCTAGATATTAACAAACATTGTTTAAGTAAAATAAATAATATCTACATTCAATTATATTATTTGACACGATCGATTATTATTTTTCGATACATATTATATACATAATTTAAAGTATGTTGCATTTGTACTCCGAATATTGTCCACAATCGATAAGCCTAGTACACTGTACGTTTAGGCTTTGAGTACCAACATTGCCCCATTGTTCTAGGATCTATTTATTGTTCCAATATTAATTCAATATGAATAAAAATTATGTTGCTTATAAGTAAGAAATAATTGCTATTTACATTTTTTTATAATTTAAAAGTCTCAGTGGAAGAGCATCCGATTATAAATGCGAACTGCGATAAGGCTAAGTGCGGCGTTGATTTCACCAGTTAAGTTTTTTCTACCTACCATGCTAAACGGGACGAAAGGACGATGAATATTTATTACTTGCACATTACATCTTGTTGTAAATTTGTTTTTTTTTAAACTTTTATTACTTGATTCTTAATTCATAATTTCATGCCTCGGAGAATATAAAAAGCGACTGTTCTACCATTTCTCGTTGATTGTGTCGAATTAAAGTGCACGGATTAAACGATCTAAAGAGAGAGTTGACACTGTGGCGAAAAGGTTTAAATATGTTTTTTTTGCTTCACGCTGCATTGCGCACATAGCAGGGTAGACTGACGGAAGCTGGTAACCTAGTGTTAACACACTCCATTAAGACTCTTTCCTTCCCCACTTTCCGCCGGAGCCTGGAGGCTGTTTGTGTAGAAAAGTGTTAATATGACCCCCTGAGCTACGGCTGGCCTCAAAAATAAATAAATATTGTTTACGACAAAGTAATAATATACAATTAAATATATTTCTGAAAACTAGGGAAAATTTAAATGTTCATCATAAGTTGGGATTCTAATATCTAAAACCGGTTTATACTGTTAGCAACGTTCAATATTTAATAAGGAATATTTTATTTTTCAATTTTCAATTTATTAAAAGTGAAAGGTAAAGTCGGCACAATCACTGTACAAGATATAACGGAAATATTTATTATTAACTCAAATGACATATCAGACGAGATTAAAAATTATGAGAATGCAATATCCGGTGTAGAAGAACTGATATTTGCAATATTATCTTGCAATTTTTCTTATTGATTTCTAATAATAAATATTATTTTTGAACGTTTTTTCTGGTTCAACTTTTACAATCATTCACACGAATGCAAAGCTCAGCTTAGGCCTCGCGAATTGCTCCTACATACTTTGAATGCAGCTTTAAATGACCAAAAAATATATCTATTTAATTAAATTGAGATATTTTATCGGACAGTCATAAAAAAAATATAATAAGTGTCTTTCGATTCTTAACAGCGTACATGATTTTGTTATCGTAACAGGATATACAAAGGGGTTACCCTTTATATTGTTATTAAGTAAACATTAACTTGTCGCCCAAAAAAGGCACAGTCATTTTGATGAGGATTGAAAATCATAGAACAGAAGATATGAAAATCACTATAACAGTACCAAGATCTTAGTTTAGTGTGTTATTGAAGTAAAGACTGCATGGGATTGGAAATATCCAATAATATATTTTCATATAATTGGATTGAACACGATATCAGAAAATGAAAGCTTAAAGGTATATCACAAATATTGAGAAAGAATAACGAAAGTAGTATTAGTAGCAGTAGTATATATACGCTTTTAATTTCCAGGAAACCTAGCGATGTATCACCGTAATTCCGAAAACATTTACTCAGTGATCACAAAATACCTCTAAAAACGTATAAAATAAAATTTACATACTCATATATTAAAAGAAAAATCTTATATTATTAAAATATGTGTTACTCATATTTATTATTTTCTTATAAATGGGAAGTTCATGCATTATTTTTGTAGTTCAAATTTAATGATCAATTTGAATAATGGCATTTTTAGAAAATATTAGTATTTCATATAATTAATCAAATAATAATTAAAAAAATAGTATTGGGTAATTAATTTAATAACCATTATTTTAATGGTTTTATAAGCTTATCTAGTCAAATAATTTTATTTAAAATAAGGAGTTTCATGTTTCAATTTTGAACGTGAAATACCAAAGGTAGAAATGTTTTTCCAACATAAATAATATTATTTAAACAAGTTTATTAATGATTTAATTAAACCAATCATCGATAGCTGTTAGTCGTATTCATTCATATTTAAAAGAGAATTTAGAGATTTGTTATTTGTTTTATTTATATTTAAACAACTCACCTATAGCCTCGTCTGATGGTTGACTAAGGGGGCGTCGCGACGGCGAGGTCTTCTGATGTGGCTGTGGTTTAAGAACGGTAGCTGGTACCGCGCCTTCTTGCGGTGGCTCACCAGGTACTCGCACCATCCACCAGTCCGGGCGTACGGCCCACGCCTCCAGCACTTCCACCTGCTGCCCCTTAGTCACAGACACCTCGCCGGCGCCGCCAGCTGTATGCTCAGCAACCACCCATGTCATTTCAACTCCTGCCTATAAAAATATTCACTTCATAATAGCCTGCTCATCTAAGCTCAAAACATTGAATAACATAAAACAAAAGTAGGTCTGGTTTGAAAGGTACAAAAATCGATCATATAGTAAATATATATTTTAGTTTCTCGCCGTATCCCGCATATGTAGAGGATAAACCCAATAGTTTTTTCGGAACATTAAGTATGTTAAAACTCCGTTTCCCACTTTCAGGCGAGTTTTCAAGACATTATGTATTGAGCTGAAGTCAAAGCCACGGTTTGTCTTAATCAATGGACGCGATCAACAGTCAGTTGATCAATTGAAGAAATTAGGGGTAGTTTTTAAATATAGCCTATTTTACATATCAATAAATACAAAAAAATAAATAAAAAAGAAAAATAATCGTGAACCTGTTACATCAAAATCGTATTAAGAAAGCAGTTGTAATAAACAACACAAAAACTGTGTGTAGTTTTGAGCAATATTGCCGCTTTCGTCCAGTTCCTATTTTGTAGTCATAAACGTCTCGTCGCTATCTTTGCTTTCCAAGTTCGAATAACATTCACGAAATAATTATAATTAAATAGAGTTTCATTCCTACATTATTTTTTAGTACACATAAAAGATTAAGAGTTGCTATTCCATAATAAGACAACAAATATTACAGAATTTGCATACCTAATTATAATCAGTTTTGACAATAACATTTTTTTAAAATAAGAAAATAATCATAAAACCAATAAGTTAGTTAAAATAAATCTCAGTAAGTCTTTTTATACTTATTACAACAAAAATGGATGATGTGAGTGATGCTTGATGGCCGGCAATGTACTGATCAAGGTCACGCCCTTCAACGTGACGTCAAAGATTGAAAACAACAATTTAAGGTTGCTTTTAGTAACGCCTCTTTTTGGATGAGTGACTCAGCTCACTGTCGACTTTATAGAGATTTATTTACTTTATGATTTACTTTCTATAGATTATGTGATACAAATTAAATATGGCAAAAAAGTATTCAAGGCTTCTTTTATTGGTATTCACTTTAAATTCAAATAGAATCAAAATTACATTTAAGAGTTATGTTATTTTAAGTAAAATGCTGTAAGTAATTTTATGCTAAAAGTATCGTATATCGAACGGAGTGGTGGAGATAACGTATATAGTAGGTGATAACACCAATCGATCAAATCGGACATATACACAATGATAAAGTTAATTCCTTTTTCAAAAATAACCATTTATTGCACTAACATAACAATGTAATATACGAAAAACATATTATTTAAAATAATTATAACTTTTAGAAGTTTAGGAAAACTATAATTGTAACATATATATTTTCATTCCCGATCACTAAGTAAGTAACCTTAAACAGATCTGATCGAAATATTTTAGTAGAACAAATAAAATATTACATTTTTAATATATAAATAAATAAATAAATAAATATTATTAATATATATTGAAGGCGTCATGTAGCTGTGATTGTGGACTTTAGTGGACTTTCCCATTTTCTGCATTTCTAAAACTACTACTACAATAAAATAGTTTTCACGCCTATTTTACGTATTGTATTTTAATTTAATATAGAAGTTCATTTGAAGAATAAAACTTAAGGGTTTTTTTTGAATATATAATATTTTTTATATATAACATAGTTTTAGTTTTTTTGGATTTAAAATATGTTATGTATGATTGGTACGCTCTCCGTAAGATTACTTCAATACTTACGTAGCAATGTTACAAATGTAGTTTTAATCTTTAGAAAAAAAATAATAATAATTGTCATGGGCCTTAAATTTATTTGGTAATTATTGCAATAGTTTTACGAAAGGTACTTTCCCTTTTTTAAGTAGTTTTACTTATACCTATTTGGTAAAGCTATGCATGCATGGAATTCTTGCATGGAAGTACTGTATTTTGTGTAAACATTAGGTTTTTGATTTTTGTAGAAAGAAAATCTTTAGGTTACATGACTATTTAATAACGCATCTAAAAAGTTATCGTGTGCCCTAACATTAAGTACTAAAAATATTTCGTTTTGTATATTGACACAATTAGCTTTTCAAGGTAATTGAACAATATATTTACTCGTTTGTAATAAGTATGTTTAAAATATTATAAAAAACAACTTTGGCACTTGCTAAGATATTATGCCGACATATAATTGTGAAATTCAATGTGTTTTACATATTAAAATGACATATTATACTAAAGACTTCGAAAAGTTTAAAAAACGAAAAATAAGTTGAACAAGCAGTGGTTAATAAATCGATATCGTTATGTTTGGAAAATGTCATTGTTTCGAGTCGTATACATATAAATAAACAATAGTGACAAGTGTTTAACGCTGGATTTCTTTCAATGGCACTTTGTTTACAGTAAACTCAACTACAGACGCGCATCAACATGCAAAAATACATTAAACGAGCGTTATACGTTTTATATTATACGAAGCGTTCACATTATGTACGATTATATTTATAGTAGTAATAAAATACTTCAGCCTTGTACTACAAATATTCACAAATTGAAATTATATCAAAGTGCAATCCGAGCGCGGCAATTAGTCGGTCGCATACGAACTACGAAGCGGACGCAGTGAAAAGCCGGCAACGGGTAATGACGGGTAAGACGCATTCACCTGTCGTTGACGGCCGCCTTTGAGGAGACGCGCATGGAACGAGCTCGGAGTGTCAATGGTATGTTGACGTGAAAGCGCAGAATGGGGTGCGCTAACAGAGTTTTGTCTGAACCATGGCAAAGATATTTTACGGCGGCTTTTGTGTTGTTTAGGAGTTACGGACAAGGGTGGATGCAGTGGTGGGGTGGTGGTCATCGTCGGGCACGTGGCGCTGCGGGCGCTGCGGGCGCGGGCGCGAGCGGAGTGCGGCTGTAGCGAGTAGCGACCCGCCTCGTCCGATGCGGCGCGCGGCGCTGTCGCCACTGCCGCGCATCGCGCCGCTCGCCGCTATCGTTCGCTATCTTACGGACGAAGACCCGTTCATTACGCAGCCTCCGTATCGAGCTACATTTCCGAATTCACATAATTTCAAGTCTTTGTGAAGGGTAGACCTAATCCTTTCACGCGGGACCATTTTCGTATTAGGAAAGCTGTTATTTATATTGTTCTATTGTTATTTGATTGTCAAACATATTTTTTGTGCTTGTACTATTTTTTTGTACACCGTTATTTATATAATTAAAATACAATTGAGAATCCTATGAATATAATTATTATTTTTATATTATCAGACCATGGTAACACCTAAGATACTAAGAACTAACTACAATGTAAAGAAGTTTTTTATCCGTTACGACTATTTGAAATATAATAAAATCAATAGAATTATTCATAAACAGAGTAGAGTAACATTAATTTGTAATTTCTATTTGATAGGTTTACAGTAAATTGGTGATCTCAAGCATGAGAACTGTGCAGTTGAATGTAATTTGTTATAATATTAATTTTTTTAAAAAAATGTTTGAAAACAAGTTTTAAAGTCCATTATAATGTAAAAAGACTTTTATTTATAAGAACAGGTATTTTATATACTATGTGCTTACTAACCAACGTAAATTACAAATTAATGTAGAGTACCGACTCTACATATGGAACAACATTATTTTCTTTCTTTTATTTCTTGATTTTTTAAATAATGGAAAGGCTACGTCGTTAGGGTATTAGTTAACTGACTTTATTATTTCCTAGTGATCGGCATACGGCGCTTGTGTTTATTTACGTGTCCGTTGTGTTACCACCGCACCGTTCATGTTGGGAGTGAATAGTAAAGATTTGCATTATTATTCTCACACAGTTTCTTTTTTTATTCAGCGTTTACCACTATTTTCATATTTTTAAATTATAATTTGTTTTAATATAAAAATAATAATGATTTTTTTTACTTAAGAATAAGAACGTCGAGAATTGGCGAATAGCAAAAAAAAACGATACAATTTTATTAATTTTAATTCTTTTTACAATTTTATTGAAAAAAAAAAACCGGACAAGCGCAAATCGGGCTCTCCCACCGAATTCCGTACAAAAATGGAAGGAATCGAGATTTTTTCCGATATTCAAGCTGAGTTCAGCCAAAGCCCTTTTATTTGATACCTCAATTACACTAGCGGCTTTAAAACTTTTTGCACTGCTTTGAAGGCTATTATTTTTTCCTGAACAGGTAATACCTGCAGATGCTAGCTGCCAAAATGCCTAATTTTGATTTCCTTTATAGTATCGAAATACGCGTTTTTTGCTATATTTTTATTACAAATATTTTTTTCTGGAAATCAAAGAAGAATTTCAACTCGATATCTTCAAGCGTTCTTTAGATAAAGCCTCTCGATAGACAGACAGAGGGACAACAAAGTGATCTTTCAAGAGTTCCTTTTTTTAAAAGTTACGGAACCCAAATTATAAAATAAAAACGTGCGACTGTTTACTCGATAGAAATACTCTAATTAGGTTTTACCGAGACTCATTAGCGATGTAGCGACAATTATTACGGCCTTTAAAATAGTATTACATAAGTTATTACTAAGTGAAGAAAACTACTGATGTAAAATATTTTAAAATAATGTTTAGTTTTAGTACATATATTTTGATAAATTAATATTAAAAATATCAATTTTTATTATTTGAAACTTTTCGATGGCATTTGATAAATATGTTAAAACAGTTGTTTTAAGAATAAGAACCGTGCAATTGTAATATTTGTATATATAAGTATATATGTACTACTATGTATATAGGTATACATAGTAGTATATACATATATTGATATTAATGCAGTAACGCGAGGCGATGTGGGAATATAGATACAAGCATTTTTTTCCTCTAAACCAAGACTTAAATAAAGCGAGTCTATTTTGCTGGACGTTACACGCGGGAGATGCACGAAACTATAAAGGCATATAATATGCAGATGCTGAATATAAATATCTATAAAGTATAGCCTAGACCATTTGCCCCGTTTGATGTATTCTACAGAAATAAAATAACCTGGAAGAAATTTTGGGCACTATAAAGGAAAAAATACAATAAGAACGTCTCAAAGAGTGATAGAAGTATACTTAATATAAAGAAAATTGAAAAAATGGGAAGGACATAAGGAAAAGAACAAACGTAAAGGACGCACTCATCCAGGCTCTCAGACTAAAATGGCGATGAGTCGGTCACATCGTTCGTTTTCAATACCATCCCATAGGAAAACGCGAAGTTGGCAAACAGTAAATGGTTAGATAATATAACTGAGGTAGCGGGGTAAGAATACCTAAAGAAGAAGAATAATGTGAAATGTTAAGTACTAGTAACAACATTTGGAATAATTTTTTTATTATTATTAGTACTTAACATGTGCTTGAATATATCTCTTAATACATGGCAATACCAAAAAATCTTACCTTGTCTGAGTCCGTCGTGTTGCCGCTACCAAACGATGCTAGGGAGTTGCGATCAAGATTTTCAGTATCGGTGTCTTCAAAGTCCCTATGAAAAGAATTTATATTAAATATGTTTTCTTTTCCAATGTGATTACAATGCACATCACTAGGCTCAAAATATTTCACTCTTTTTAATTCTTACATCTTGAAAATTCGTTTCAAGATGTATCCTTCATATATGTATGATGTAGCAGGGTAGGCAGACCTATTATTAGGACCCTTCATTCCCCTAGTAACGCCTAATTCTCTAAACATCTGTTACTAGAGCGAGGAAAGGAAATAATATAAAGAAATTTATATAACTTATATAAGCAAGAATTCGAGAGCTTACCGGCTGGAGCGTTGTGAACTGGCAGGACGAGCACGAGCTGGACTACGCGGCGGCTGGTGTAATGCACCGCTAAAGTATGTTTCCTGTTACCAATAAAGTGTAGTGTTAATAATTCGCCTGTTTCAGTCAATTATTAATTACTTTTTATATATAATAAAACAGTAAAAATATTTTGTCTGTACACTTAAAAAGAATATTAGAAAGCAGAAATATGTTTTATTGATTTCTTGTTATTCTTGTTGTTGTCGTTATTTTACATGCCATAGGGATATGCCATAGGCCATATGTTTGTTATTTTACATAACCTAAAATTTACAAACATGCATCTTGAACAAAATCAAAAAGCGATTTGTTACATAGAAATCGGGAAATGACTTTATATTTATTTATGATTGTCAAATGAATCTATTTTATCATGTCGCACCTGTATAACTTCTCTGAGTCGTCGCACCCAAGTCTGCTTAACGTCTAGTGAGGGCGCCTTAAGTACGATACGACAGTCGCTAGCCATCGGTTCCCGTCCGGTCCATACAGAGAACTTGCACTCGTCGCCTTCAATGTGTTCTGTTACGCCCAACTCGGAAGTCTATATTCAAAATTAAATATATTATAATAATAAATATTTACATATTACGTTATGAAACTCTATATGTATAACTCTATAATGTATTCAATTCATAAATACATACCATGAATTTCGTCTTGAAAATGTATTTGGCTTTTCCATGAGTATCCTTGACTTCTTTTGCCAAAAGTAAATGAAGATCAAAGAGAAAGACTCTTCTTTCTCTGCATTTCTTAATTATTTGCCGAAGGTCCCATACTTGAAAAGAATCTTGGAGAACCACTTCGCCTAAGCTGTCTAATGGTACGTCACATCCCTCCAAGTTTGACAAGTGCATAGCATCATTAGCCTTTTTGGGAACCGAAAGCATAACTTCGAGGCCGTCCTGCAGACAAAGCATTATTTTAACAACAATTTAATAAATTATTGAAGTCTGACCATCTTGATAGCCAAATAAAGATATATCGCAATAGCTGGTATAAGGTAGTAGATTTAAAATTTCCTTTCACTGGGTTCATACTCTACACATTTTGGGAAATCGACATTAAACAATACTACAAATATTTAAATGTAAAAATACTTTTTACTATTATTTTGTATATAAATAGAATCTTGACATTCTCGTGATAGTCACCATAAAAGAACGGTATGAGCACGAAAACTAGTAATTATTACAAAAATAAATAATATCACACTATTTGGTATGATATCATTTATTACATGATGATGATGATATACCCTGTTTACTAACAGTCATTTGAACAAATGATCTAAGCAAATTGTTATAAACATAATTCAGCATCACGCGACATTCCTTATAACTAAAACTTAGGATATGCGAGACTCAATTACAATATTGTTATTTATATATTATTTTATTGATAAGGCGTCCAAGGAAATCCAACTTGTTACATGTGTGATACCACCACAACTTAAGGTAACATATTTGTTATTAATACTTAAATAGTATAACATATTTATTATTTTAAAAGAACAATTAAAAACAATTAAAACAAAAATTCGCGTTAGTACTTTTATAATCATAAAATAGAAGTAATTTATACAGTATCAGCATTATTTGCACTGTAACTGTAATACACTGGAGACAAATCTCGTGATATTTTTTGTTATCACTTCTACTACCAAGAGGTGCTAATTGATTATTTATGATGTAACATATAACATAGTGTACGCGATCACTCATAGTAGACACTCATTGTATGGCGTAAATACAAATGTCATTGAATCAATGGGTTATATTTAAATGCTAATAATAAACTAACAACACATTTGACTAAGCAATATTAAACTTTCTAATAAATAGATATATCTACATGCTTATTTATTTATTGTTACAAATTCATTATAAATACTGAATAATATACATACAATATCATTTTTCGAAGCAGGTCCAATCCTATTTGGTCGATGGTTATGTAGATATCTCAACATTGTCAAAACCAAAGAGTCCACTAGATCCACAATCATAACATATTAAATATCAAATATTTGCAAAAATATTCCACAGCTAAGGTTGAAAAATATGCTAATCACTGAGCTTCGTTAGAAGTACACTACACACATGAATCACAAGGAAAATGTTGTTTGAAACTAATTGTCAATTTATAGCAAGCTAGTGTACCAGTTTATTTAATTTTCGTACTGTGTATAACTGAATAACAAATGTTTAAGCCGATAGTGCGTAATGGTTGTGCCCCATTACAAATCATTAAAGCTCGTTAACGATGAAGATAACAAATCAGTCAAATTAGAAGTAGCCGCTTGAGGCTAACAAACTAAACAAATGTAGGATCCGGATATTTTTTAAAGTCATATGTAAATGAACGGAAAAAGTGAATAATATCTAAAAAAAATCGAGGCCAGTCGTGGCGCAGGGGCACAAAGTGTGACCCTAAACGCGACTGGTTGTGGATTCGATCCCCACTCAAGGGAACGAATTATTATTTCTTAATATTTTCATTTCTACGATCTGGTATCAAAACAAAAGCCCGGCGTTGCCACACGTAATGCCTCAAAAAATTCAGGGGAAAGTGGGGAACGGAGTGTCTTAACATTAGGTTCCCTCTGCATGCCCTGCTGTATGCGGGATATATCGTGAAACTGATTTGATTTGATTTATAACATCCGAAAAGACATATTTCGAGCGCACTGAAATCACAAAAAAATCCCCAGATATGATAACATTTTATTACAAGATTAACAATCACTACTTAAAACAACACACACTAACTACGTACACTGTGAAATATACATGTCAAAAATCACTTCATAAATATAAAATATTGACGGTTTTGTTGACGATAAACGAATAACTGAATGTCTCCTCAAACCGATTATTAAGATGACAAATCATGGACGACAATAGATAACATATTAAATCACTAACACGAGTATATGTATGCAGCTTAAAATCCCTACGGTTCTAGTAAGTACATCGTAAAAATATAACAGGTATTTGTCATAATATATTCGAAGTATTTTCATGAGTAATTGTGAGGCATGACGTAAAATTCGTAAGATTTTCTAATTATTTTCTGACTGTAATTATGCATTTCTGTTAATCACACGGGCAGCACCAATTAGATAACGATATTTTAAGAATTAACTAATTCTCGTTGTTAAAAATAACTTTAATGTAGAAACTATAACGAAACGATTTATTATTATCACTGATATAATCGAGATTTTTATATGTAAGATATACTTGAAAACTTACCAGAAGGTTTCTCTATCGTATATTGTATTTTACCTAGTGATAGTACTTGAAGCATAACACAATATGCATTCTTACTTCGCACGTATCCGTCGAACCAAGAAAAGTGTTGTTCACAATTTTATCTTATCAACACTTCTTATCGTTTAAACTAAGTTGTAAGGCGATAAGAAATAGTACTATGGAAGACAATGACAAACCATTCTTTTATATCAAAAACATTTTATAAATTTAAATAATTCATAAGATATGGATAACAAAACCATCAAATTTGAAAATCAAATCTTTGTTAGAAATGTGTATGTAGAAAGAAAACAAATTTAAAATGTATCTTATTATCAAATAATACGTTTTGTTTATTATGATATTTTATAAACAGAATATAAATGTAGCATTGCGGCTCAATTATTTTGGTTTCATAAATATTTTTAATATTTGTTATTTAAAAAAAATATAATCCATAGAGTGGCTAATTCTTTTATTTTAATTGCATCCAAAAAGTAATTTTCGATAAAATTTAATCTTAATTTCGATAAGATTTATGTATAGCAAAGGTTACAGGTAATTAAAAATTTACTCAATATAGACGCATAAAACATTACCTTAATTTCTCCCTGTCCCTCAGCACAACAAGCTTGTAGGTCTTTTAATAATAGTTGGTATTTCGTAATTCTTTGTACTGGCTTAATGAGATAAGCTGCTAACGGATGCTCCAGTTTCTTCTTTCGTTGAACTCTATTGAAACAAAAAATGTTTTTCATAATTATAATTCAAAAATGCACTGCAAATACAATAATAGTAAACGCCATTCAATTGCTTTAAGCGCGTGTGATGCAGAAATGGTTTAATATATGTCAGTACATTGTATGACAAAAATATTTATTTTTATTAGTTCTAAAAAAGTCCCCGATACCTAATAAATGTCACAATAGACATAGCTGTCTAAGATGCAATGATTTGGCTATAATATAAAAGCAAGCAAGCGAGCGAAGCCACATTTGAGTTTCTAGTATTAGTAAGCATCTATCTATCATCGTGTTTCTTTATTCTTATCAGGGGAAGAAAATGGAAAAAAAACCCACAACTGTGGCGCTGGCGCCATGGTGTCCTTCTTATTGTTGTATAAATCAGCTTCACGCTGTATCCCGCGTATAGCAGGGTAGGTAAAGCGAAGCTAGTGTTCCGACACTCCGTTCACCGTTTTCCGCCAAATTCTGGAGGCATTGCGTGTTCATTGGCGGAACTAAACGACGCACTCTGCCTCAACACCACAGCGAAGAAATGAAAATATAAATTTAAATATTTATTTATTTCAATTCCTCGATTGTTTACAGTCATACACTACGCCACGACTAGCCTCTTATATCTAATAAGAAATAACAATAGGTCTAACCTATCAAAATAATCTCCAGCGTGTTGTACGACGGCGGCATTGCTGTCCGGCTTGTTGCGGCAGTACGACACGTACATGTCGAACTCGCGCGCCCACGTCACGAAACAATGGCCGACGTCCTCCGGCATCGTCTCGTACTTGTCCAGCTCGCGCAGGAACACGCGCTCGTGGAACCGGTGGATCTCTTCGATGTTGCCGAATATTAACTCCTCCTGCGGATATCACTTTAATAATGTACTTGTGTCTCACTACACTATATCACTATAAGAATATAACATCCATATTTATAATAAACTAGTGGACCCGGACGCGGCTACGCCTGCTTGAACTATAAGAATATTTTCGCGTTGGTCATACTCATACTATGCCGCCCGAAGGATAGGTCATTTCGAATCAGTGACATCTGTGACTGTTACGTTACGTCCATAATATCAAAATGTCGCGGTAACGGTTGCGTAGCGACGCGACGGTTGTTATTAACATGGCAGAATAAATTGCATGTCAAATGAGAAAGTACTTTAAAATATATTAGTATATATGTGTAATGTAATGTTATATAGCCTATAGCACTTCTGAAGAATGCACCTTTCATACAAAACAAAAACAAAGTAAATCGAACCAGTAGATCCAAAGATCTTAGCGTTCAAACAAACAAACAAACAAACTCTTCCGCTTTATTATTATATATTTAATATATTTGATATTTATAATAAATTTAACGTAACTCATCGGTCTCTATACACGGAAGATATTATATAAGAAAAAATGTTATTGGGGGCATTTAACAATGTAATGGAAGCCAAAACCATGATTTTAAAATTCTTCGTTTTCCGGTTTGTTTATCTGTGCGTTTGTTCACGCTAATCTAAGAAACAGATGAACTGATTTAAATACACGTTTTCACTAGATATTAAGTCAATCTTTTTTAATCATTTATTGTGTGTTATATTTTTAATCTGTTCATAAATAAAAAAAATTTTTCAATGTACAGAATTGCACAGCAATGCTACAATGTTGCTACAAAATGAGTGTTTTATTGAATTGGTTGAAATTTTACCTGTTATTGTATGAATATAAATTAATTATTAATTAGTCTTTAAAATGATAATATTATAAGATCACGAAACTAATTCAGATGAGAAAATATATAATTGTGTAGTACAAGCGGGCGAAGCCACGAACGGCTCGCTAGTATAATATAGTATTTAGTAAATTACATGTATGAAAACATTATAACAGTGTTTAACACTAACCTTTCCTTGCAACGCCTGGGGTACAGACGAAGGATCTGTGCGCATTTCCCGCAAATAACAAGTTATGCAAGTTTCCAGATCCTTGACATATGCACGTTCAGTTTGCAGCAGCTCAGCCATAATAAACCTGTACAATTAAATTATTAATAAAAACGACATTTGAGTTATTTATAATTTATTTACGATTTGTCATTCAATTATTTTTTAAAATGTCCGTCATAATTTATATATGAAAAAATATAATAAAATATTAGTTTGTGTCAATACTCACTCTTTTCGTCTTGCACTTCTTCGTTTGTCATCGGCGGCGGCGGCGGGCGGCACTTCGGCGCGTGTCTCGGCTTCACTTGTCTGCACGGAGCTCAGTGACGCCGCCACGCCTGAATCACTCTCTGCTTCACTTTCACCACCTTCCATGGAACCGCTAAATTCCGCATATCTGCATATAAATATGATAAAAATATCATACATATATGTATGTGTACGAGATATATGCATTATATTCTTTTCAAAGTTATAATGTACATAGTAAGAACCTTGCGTCAACTGCTGCCACCCATTCTTTGATCTGCACAGCGTGAGGGTGTCCCTTCTCGACGAGGCCGTCGGCCAGCTGCGCCAGCAACCGCACGCGCTCGCGGGACTCGCGCGCCACGCCGCCGGCCGCTGCCGCGGCTGCCGCACCGCATCGCTCCTGCGTCTCGCGGATCCACTCAACGGCCGCGCGGGCGGAGCGCTCGAACAGCGCGAACTGTTGACATTGCTCGAGACGCTTCTTGCGAACGGTCCAATGCTCTAAAACCTAAAACCGAAATATCATTACAGTTACATGTTTATAATCTTTTCTTTTTTAAATTCCGCGAAATATTTAGATTTAATGTAACGAATATTAGTAACAAAAAGTAATATATATTTGTTTTTTACTGGTTGTATTAAAATCATGGCCAAGCTCGTCATAACTAGTCGCAACGTTCATAACTTCACATGACGGAGCGACGACTATTATACAGTGTGCACAGTGTGTACAATTCACTATAACATTAAACTTATTGTCCTCATCGTCACCCAAGCGTGGTAACTGCTGAACCAGGTGCCACAAAATATAAAACTGCTCTAAATATTCATTCGGCTGAATGTACCGCACTAATTTACATTTGTGTACTTTAGGCACATGCGATACAGTAATAATATAATCAATGAACCGAAAGAATTTATTTCATAAACATTTTCGCGCAATGTAATTTGAATTGTTAGGATGGTAAACAACAGAGTGCAATCACAACAAACTATATTGTTTGTTTATAACAAAACTATGCATTGAAATATCGTATAATAGTATCTTGGTTATTTTCATATTGGTACCCGGAAAATAATAAGCACTAGATTGTCTATTCTTAGACACATATGTCTCGTACATATAAATTTATGCATAAGAGCATAAAAACGAATTTAAGTGTAAATATTACAAAATGAAAATGCTACACTTTCCATACTTACTTTATCTAAATTAAAATTATCTAAATTCACGGTGGCCGTCTGTGAAAAACCGGTTAAGTTCGAGTCTCGCTTACCAAGGTTTTCGTACGATTTCAGAATTGTAGATCTACGAGAAGTGCAATTTATAAAAATAGATAAACTAATTAATTACGTTCCGGGCGTATGCACTCATTTTACAAAATTTTGAAATTAACTACAAATATAAGATTGTAATAATTTTCTTCTATGAAATATCTGTATGTTTATACTTTTCGGATTTTTTCTTTTATATGTATATTATAAGTTCTCACTTCATTTCATAAATGTAGGTCTGCGGGAAATTAAGTAAATGAGTAATAAATTTTTTTTTTTACTTGAACTTAAAATGAAAAAATACTGCTTTATTTACAAACTGTGTTCTCTAGCCGTTGTGGTGCAGTTAGACAAACACTGGCTGAAATCGCGACAATTGGGACGTTAAATTCCGTCGTCCCAAAAATTGGGGGAAAAGTGGGACGCACTTCTCCTCCAAAAGGAGACAAAATAAAAAAATAGACGCCAAATACCTTATTCTCTTGTGCGAGTAGCGTATCCAGAATGGCTCGCGTCTGTTCGTGGTGGGCTTTGCTGGCAGCTACGGTCTGTCCGTGCACCTGCGCCGACCGCGCCGCGTACTTGAGGAACGTCTCCGCCGTGCGCCGCGCCAACGTACACGCTTTAAGAAACGCCTCCTTTTGTTCGCCATGTTTCACTATTAATGCCGCTACCTGTGCATCAAATTATTTGCTTAGATAAAAAACCAAAAAATACTTTCGTAGACATATGAATAATAATAAAATTTATATAATTATACCTGAGACGCCTTATCTAAGTTCTGCGTATGTGAAGTTTCGTCGCCATCATTGGTTATAGAAATGGCGGCCGTAGCCGCTATAAGTATTCCAGTGCTGGAAGCGGAAGGCGGTACTGACAACGCCACTGTAGATCCACACCAGTCCTCGTCACGTCGGTATTCGCGCTCGAGTGAATCGAGAACGGAACACACTTGCTCCGCAGTCTTGTAGAAATTAAGAGACGCTGTTACTAACTTATGACGTTCTTCTGCACATGTCACTAAACGTTGCCATCTTTCTGTCACTTCTTCAGAAATTTCTCTGTGAAAATGACAAAATTTATGATATGAAAACGGAATTCAGTTATTATATTGTAGTGTATGTATGTGTGTGTATGTCCTAATAATGTATCTTTAGTATTTTATTCAGTAATAAACCAGTATTCAGTTAAGTCAAGTGTTTAATAAATTAATTAAAATAGTATTTAAATACTAAAAGTTTATATATGAATAATTATTAAAGATAGATCAGATTCATAACTATAAACTATGTTTCATATTACGTATCACGCGAATTTTTCACGTACATGCATATTTGGTAAGGAATTCGTACACTAATATGATCCTCGAGATCCTATTGCAATCTGATGCAATCATTAGTAAGTTTCCATTGTTTATAATATGATTTCAATTTTATTATGTATTAAAGAAAGTAAGTCAAGTCAGTGAAAAAAAAATAAGAATATGTATTATGAGTGAACTTATTATATTATTTATATATTATACTAGCGGCCCGCTCACGGCTTCACATGCGTGAACTACGTTATTATCTGTCCATGAGTACCTACGTCCTATAAGTGACATCTATGCAAAATTTGGTACTCCTAGCATTTGTAGTAACGAAGTTTCATACAAACTTTCAACCCCAAAAACAACCCCTTAGAAGTCGAATATTGCAATTTCCCGTCTTAGCGAGCACCTACGTCCTATAAGTAACTCCTATACAACATTTCAGATTCCTAGCACATGTAGTTTTTGAGATTTCGTGATGAGTGAGTGACCTTTCGATTTTATATATATAGATTACTAAATATTATAAGCGATTAAAATATATGTTAAATGTTATTTTTATAAAATAAAACTTTACAATGTAATAATTAATTTATATTAATGTATAATCAACTCATTCTAGCGTTATATAAATTATAAAAACAAAATGATTTCAATGCGGATACCTAATAGTGTGGGGGTCGTAGTGATTAGCTGCGCGCAAAGCGTCTGCTCTGTATTTAACTTGCACAGCACTAGCGTGAGTCTTCTCTACTGCCACCTGGAACTGGTCATGTTCTCTCTTCAGTTGTTCTGCTTCCGACAGGGTGCCCGGTATAGAAAACGAGGCCGACAGCATCGCCTCCCCATTTCTAATCCAGCTAACAACTTGTGCTGCGTCTTTTTGAAATTGACCTGTTAAATTATTAAGCATTTTGAAAACTTTTGAACAATTCTTATTAATAATATTTATTAATAAAAATATTTGTCTTTTTAAATTTAATGGGACTGAAGTCCACAATTGGACCAGTGTGACTCCTCAAAACTATGCCATTATTTTTTATATATAACTATGTATAATTTTTCAAGGTAATTTATAATCCTTTGATTGTTGTTTATTTTATTAGCAGAAGTGACTACGATGTTTTTATTAATTTAAGAAAATGTTACCCAATTGAACACATTGTTCGAATCGAGCGCGTCTTTCTTCTGCCAGTTCCTCTAAATCTAGCTGTCTATCGTGCAGGAACTCAAGCAGAAGTTGCACTCGAGCCTGGGCATCCATCGGAGCTCCTTCTGAACTGTCAGAGCTGGATGCCATTACGTCAGAAGCCTCCGCAATCGCTGCTGCCAACTCTTGTCCTTGTTGAACTACCTTAAATAACAAAAAAATAAAACAGGGTTTTAAACCATATTGTGGATAACGTATCTGATAGATAGCAGGGAACTTGGAAACCTAATGTTAAGACAGGAGCACTAGCTCCCTTCCCCAGTTTCCTCCGAATACTGGATGGACTTGGATCTTTACCTCGTCACCAGGAGGAGGAAATGAAAATGTTGAATATTTTTTTTTCTCGAGTGCCTGTCGCATTTACTGTCGCACTTTTTTCCCTGCGCCACGACTGGCCTAAATATAGGTATAAAAATATTATATGTCAACAGAGCAGACAAAGTAGAGTTGGAAAAAATAAAGTAAATCAGCATCCCGCTGTATCCCGCACACTGTCTACCCTAGACAGAGTGAACCTAGTGTCAAGACACTCCGTTCCCCACTCTCTGCCGAATTCTGGAGACATTGCGTGTTGAGCAGGACTCAATGCCGCGCTTTGCCTCGACACCAGAGCTAAGAAATGGAAATATAAACGTAAACAAATAAATCACATCTCGAGTGGGGATCGAACCCACAACCGTTGCGTTACAGTCCACTCCTGTGCCGCTGCGCCACGACGGGCTACAGTAGAGTTTATTTGTAATATTATATATATAATTTTGTAAAATTCAATACATTATATTACAGCAGTAAACTATTAAGTTTATTGTTTGTTATGTTTAATAATGATGTTAATAAAATGAGTACTTGGAATGTAGCGTGCTGCATCCTGGCGACACTCTCGTTGTGCCCCGCGAGCGCCTGCTCCGCCTGTTGTGGGTCGCGTGGCGGCTCTGTGCGCTGCAGCTCGTCACCCCACAACTCCAAACGCGACGACACCTATAATAATTAGAAAATTATAAACACAGTCGTGAGTCTCTACTGCTGCTCTCTATTTAAAGCAAATAACAAGTTAGCGTATACCAATATTATATTTTTTTATAATCATTCCTTAATTTAGTATTTATCTTTTTCAGATAAATACCGTAGACCTAACAGGGTTAGGTTTTGGCACCAATAATACAATTTGAAGGGGGCGAAGACGTCAGTTAAAATTATGAACGCACTATATAACAAATGAATTGACGACATATTTTAATACCGATAAGTAACAATAATTAAAAATGTAGAGATTCTCTTTTGAATGTAAAATTTCTTTTCACCGCGAACAAAGCAAGCATTATTAAAACAGGAATGTCATTGTGTTAACGCACAGAACAAAATATTTACGATATTTAAAAATTTTGAATGACAAAAAAAATACCAACCTCAAGAGCATCTCTCTCAAAATGACGAAGCTGCAATGTGAGCTCCAGACGACGTTCACGATCTGACCAAAGCTCTTCCAAAGCACTGCGGGTCCCGCGTAAACGTTCTAAAGTAGACTCTACTGCTGCGGTACTTGCAGCTTCTGTCTCCCCAGATGATCTACAAGTTATATACACTAGTTTAATTAAAAATATTGGGAATATATATAACATTTCTTTATTATAATCGTATAGCAGTATCGTTAAATTAGATATATATGAATAAAATTAATAAGATATAACGATTCCAAGGAGTAAAGCAAGACCTTAGTACTACAGATGTTTAATGTAGACGGTATGTCAGTGGTAATAGTAGAAACAAAAAAAAATCTTAACTAGAATTAATAGTATTTGGGAGCATAATATTCACTTTTAAAATGTATACTAAGAAATAAACAGTATCTAGTCATTGAAGAACAAGCATATTAAAAAAAATATAATAGTCAAAGACGGCGAGGACAGATATTACTTTATTCTTACGTGATTTTCGATACTGACCTCCACCGCAAACATTGTACAGGAGATTTGTGTCTATGGGATCGTCGATGATATTTGAGCATTTTATAAAAAAAATGTTCATTTCACCAGTCGCCACAATAAGTTTGTACACTTCGATACGTTCGATCACTATTTTTCGTTTCGTTACTAAATACTGTACACATATTGACCATTTACAATAATACAATGTAATATAGAAATTTTAACGATTACGTAGAGCAAATCAGTCACAAGTGACCTACACAACCAAGACACCTACTGTTATGTTATGCTCGGCTAACGAATCTCTTACGCGATGCTTTACGGTAACAAATATTATATTTCTCTTGCGTATGTGTTAAATTAATTTCTTCAACATCATTCAAGTAAATTATTAAATAAAATAGAAATAAATTATTACATAACGAGTCATTCGTACTACGAAAGTATAGTCTACATATATAAATTTAGACCATATTATATGATTTCACTTTTATAAAAGTAAAATTTAATTTAAAATTTTGATGATTTTCAATTTCACTTAAAAGTTAATTTCAATTTTTGATCTCCTGAAAATATGAACGGTTCGTGCGAAGATGGTTTCTAATGTCGCCGGAGCGCGGCATTCCTCACGCGTCGGCGACCAATCGGAACCGCGAGAGATATGCATCGCTCTCATGACTGCAGTAACACCATGCAGTTTAAGACGAGGCCAGTCGTCGTGCAGGAGCACAAAGTGTGACTGTAGAAGCGACTGATTGTGGGTTCGATCCCCACTCAAGGAAATAAAATATTTATTTAAATGTATATTTCCATTTCTTCGTTCTGGTGTCCAGGCAAAGCGCAGTGTTGAGTTCCACCACTCAACACGCAATGCTTTCAAATTTCGGCGGAGATTGGGTAACGAAATGTATTTACATTAGGTTTCTTTTACCCGCCCTGCTAAGTGGGATACAGCGTGAAGCTGATACTCCCGTAAGACACATTTTATTGATTGGATACAATTATCAATTATGTATTTACATTATAAGTATATATATATATATATATATATATATATATATATATATATATATAACAAAATAAAGCTTCTATCATTAAACAATTAATTGACCCAAAGCAAACAATTATGGTTATAGCTGGTCTATTTCTTTAAATGTCTTTACTAACAGTACTTTACTAAAAGCTACTCTTTCTTTTTCGTGGTTTGGTTTGGTAAACAGTTCAAAGAGCATATTAACAGAATATAAAGTTTTATTAGGCTCGTAAAATTTGTACGTGATGGAAAGACTACGGGGGTCTAAGTCTGACAATTAGATCTTAGTGGTAATTTTATGGATCGTTAAAATGCATTTATCACATAGTCTACATCCGGTGGAATATATTTTCAAACGTACATGAATTGGAAATTGTAGAACATTGTTATTCAATTAATATATTTTTTGATTTGAAACTAATAAGATTACACAAAGAATATAATATAAATAGCATAAAATAAATACAACAACTCTGGATGAGAAATACCTACAATAGTTCTAGTAATCACAGTAAAAAAAAGTCAGTTGTAAGAAAAAGAGTTAGAAAAAGCTTATCATTATAGTGCATGTTAACCGCGCAATACCTTATGGTTCGTAAAGTTTCAGATATCTTTACGGATCACAAACTCTCATACTGTGAATTAAGATCGAAAAATAAATAATAATAATAAAGATGAAAAAAAAAAAGACTGTTTATTTATTTTTTCAATTTACTATCTTAAAGTACGTTTCTGTATATAAAAACACGATAAAAGATATATTGTGTACTTTCAGTGTTTCATATCGACAATGCTGGAGAAGCGACACTATTGTTTGAAGCGGACTACTGTATGAGCCTGAATAGCAAACATTCAGCAAACAAGTTTCAGCCTCGTTGCATTATGAACGTAGCGTTCCGCGAAATTATTTGTAAATGAACTTACGGAACAATTACTTAATACTGAACCGACATTTGTCGCTAGTACTTAAGTTACTGAATTAATTATTTAGTAGTTTATCGGAATTATAGGTTCTGAATAAGCTTAATTTCGCCGGCTTAGAGTGTAATCCTGCTAAGCAAATTATCAAGATAGAGAGAAGATACAAGTGTTTTTAAAATATTGTGAGTATATTTACACTCTAAGCCGACGATGTTTTTAAATAATATTAATTATTCTAAATAATATTATCACCTAATAGGAAAAGTTATTTCTTATTTAAGGTTTTTGATAGTTTTAAACATATTTAATGTTTAACAACAACACAGGCTTTTGTTAGGTGCAGCATAAAAATAAGACAAATCAATTGAAAATTGTGCAGGTCAATAAATAAATGGTTAAAATCAATACTTGTCAGTGTAGATATGTATTATGTTCTATGAAAAAAAAGTATAAAAGACTTTCTAAGAAGCTAGAATGTTTATTCGCATGTATTGTTTAGTGCACGGAATGCGACAATATCAAGAGAAATTAAATATCTAATCACGCCAATGTATACGTCGTATAGGCGGCATTGTTATAATTCATATATAGATTCTGAACTTAAGATTCGTTCCTTTATTTAATCCTACAAGAGAGAGAATCAAACAACTTTTAAACTGGGAATAATTTTATGTGAAATTAAGAATATCTCTATAATTAATTGTTTACAAACATAAGAATAAATTGACGTAGTAAATAATAAAAATACTTTTTTGTATGTAATACGATAGTATGTACGATTGAGAAAACTTTAGAATAATTTATTTTAATAGTTAAAGTTAATAGGGATGATATTTTTGTGAGATACTTCTTAACAGAGACGTTCTCATAATATTGTCTGCTTACTACAAAAAAAAATCGTAAAACACATACAAAATATTGTACTTATTTTAGTATGTTATGTCAAATAGTTATCATTGATTTAGATTGCACTTACCTGTCGGGTGTTTGTGCAATACATACCGATACAATACATCAACTAAATAATTATTTTACTACTAATATAAATGTTTGAAAAAAAGTGAAATTGAAATAATAAGAAACACAACACTAGCAAGAATAAATTTTGCGGGGATGAATCTAGAGTGCTCAGCGTGAGGGATGTGGGGTGGAGGAGGCGGCGGGATTGATCACCGGGTCTCGCTCGCCCCAAGCGACCGAAGGCCGGAAGCGCCGATTGTGAGACAATTTAAATCACTCAACGAAACTCATCAACTGTTGCCGTCGACTATCCGACATAGACTTCTGGTATTTCCTGGTATCTCTACCATGTCTGAATATTATTATATCGTTATTAAATATTTACATATAATAAAATAGTAGAAGAAAATTTAGTTTAAGATAAATAAATGAAAAATATTTTTATCATACAAACGATAACCGGTAAACTGTAAATAACGGTAAAACTATAAATCTTAATTAAATAATACGTTTTAGGTATTAAAGTGTAAGAATTGTATGCTATTATACAATTTTCAATTTAGAGATTATTACAAAATTATTAAATTAATGGCTAACTTCCATTGATTGGACTATTCAGAAATATAAAATGTTAATAGCCACCCTAAACTTAGATTCATTTAAAAAAAATAAACTTGTACAGTTTTTTATTACGATTGTTTAAACTCACATATATATTTTAAATTAATTACTATAAATAATTACATTAAAGTAAGATAACATATTTATCATTATACCGAGATAATTTCTTAATATTATTATTGCATAACATGTGAAAAATATTTTACTACTTATATAAATCCGATACTTGAAAACGCGCGCGCCAATGTATAGGCGAAATAAACGTCTTCCCGCGTTCTCTACAGTTTGTAAACTGCAGTTGACGCGGGATACGGTCGTAAGAATGGCGACGCGAGATAGAGATCTAAAATTTTTCGGATAACTTATCTCACTAATTTATTAATATTTAAAATATAAAACATTTATAAATTTTTATTATTTATATATGAGTAAATCAATGCCTCGGATTATGAAAGATATTAACAATATAATTAAATTACGAGGAATCTGTTATACTATTTGTTAGGAAATTTATGCTTTAAAAATTCGTATTGGCCACTTAATATTGCAATGGGTTCTAGAGTTCCGTAATCGAATGGCAAATCTTTCGATAAATGATAATGTTCTGTCTGTGTGTATGTCACAGTCACTTTATTCTGAAATTATTAGAACTATACAATAGAAAATTGGTAGGTGTAAGATATATACTTTGAACTAAATTACGATTTTAATACAAAAATAAAAAAGAGGCAAAAGGCGTCCCCTTATATGGAATTGAAGCTTAATTTCTTTTTTGATCGAACCTATTCGTGTGAGCTGTCTATAAGTCTCTAAAAATGACATTGAAATATCTAAGCCCATTTTTATTCAAAATCAAGCCGTAAGATGTACACTTGGTAAAATGAACCAGACTTAAGCATTACATGAAAGTTGTGTTGTAGTTGCGTTCGTCACTTATCGAGCGAACACTTCAGCACTGTAACGTGATTTTTATATACAACTTCATATATAGATATATTGACAAAAACTAAGCGTCTCTGTTTTATTTTATAGCATTTCAAAGTAGTTGTTAAATAGTAAAACCTTTAAAAGGGCACGAGTCCAGTTCCAGTCATCCTGGACTCTGGCGCCGTCGCCGTTGAAGCCATTTGTCCTCTTACGGTAAACAAGTTTGACTGGACCTGATTCATTACGTACTTTGGAGACGTAAGGGAGTTCGTAATTTTTTAGAGCTATAAGTGTTCGAATGTATAATTCATATCTATTTTTAGATTGTAAATAACAAAACAAAGGGAAAAAGAAACAATTTATTATGTTGATTCTTTTAAAACAAATTTTATTTTTTTACGAGGTAAGCAGGCAATTAGTGTTCCTAGTTTAATGACACTCACGGATATCCATTAGTTTTTTTAATTTAATTTTACAAATATTGCAAGTATATTAAAATTAAATATTATTTTAAAGATAATAGTATCCCAAGTATCGTAATAGTAAATATATAATAAAACTAGAAAAGTGACTGACGTATTACTACTACTATTATTATTATTTAGGATTTTCAAGCTCTTTAAAAAAATAAGTCCTTTTTGTTTTTAATTGTTACAAACAAAAACAACAACTTTCAACAGAATACCTCCAAGAGTTCCTGAGATAAAGAGTCTTGACAGAGAGACAGACGGACAACAGAGTGATCTTATGATGCTTCCTTCTTTCCTTAAAAAGTACGGAATCCTAAAAACACCAGCCATTCAAAATGTTGGTTAACATTATTTTTTTTTAAATCGATTTTAAGTAGAAAGATTTGAAAATACACAATAATATTAATCATATTATTGAATTATATAGAGTGCACTCAATATGTAGCTACGATCAGAAGGCCACAAGCCTCAATACAATTGGTTGTTACATTTTTAAGAAATGGACCTATTTCAAAACGCAATGCCGCATATGTTGTTGATTTTAATCTACCCTCGATGCAACAGAAACTTGTACCTAGTTCCGCCTTCGAGATGGCATGTTTTCAAGCGTTAATTATTTCAACTAACACTTCCAACTTCTACTAAAGTTATCTATACTCGTATATATATGAGACAATGGTGGCAGACAAGATAGAACAAATTATTTTTGTACATAATATTCAATAAGAAGATTCTTAAAACCACTATATAGCTTATCTTATATAATTTAGATTATCAAACTTCGTTAATGCAGTGTGTCTATTTATTAATAGAGGACTGACCTCAAATCCTGCAGCAGAGCCTCGCCATGGGCTATGGTGGCGGCGCACGCGTCGAGCGAAGCGGCACGGTGTTGCGCGCACTGCTCCAGCGCGCGGCGGGCGGCCTCGGGGCTCTCGTCGGAAGCGGTCGCACCACCACCACCACCGCGCAGCGTCTCCAACCATTGCACAAGCTATTCCAAACAATTTGTGCATTTTTTAAATTGTTACATGAAGATTTATCCTATGTATTGGAGTGTAGGCAAAGGGAAACTAGTGTTAAGATACTCTCTTCCACACCACACCGCGGAAAACTTCCGTTCAGGACAAAAAGATACAAATAATCTACTGCTAAAAATATCGACGCCTAACCAAGTACAAAATAAAAAACAATTCATAAAAGATTCTTTAAAAAGCCCTTGAAATTGTTGAATTTTAAATTAAATATGTCTAAGTTGTTATGCTTATCATTAAAAGTTTTGCATGCACATGACACAAAGTTATTAGAGGCATATTTTGTATTAAATTTACTAACTGCAAACAAAGGTTTATTACGTTTATTAAACGCAAAGTTTAGTTTACTCACGAGAAGGAGGGAATCGATCATATTGTTTACTAGCTTACACAGCAACACTTGATCTTTAAGATCACGGCGCTTCTCCAGAGATAACATCTTAATTAGAGGTTCTGCGTTGGAATGTCTCCGTTTTAAGTGACGAAGGAACTTGTTATATAAACATTCAATTCCATGAAATGATTGTATAGATATCAGATGCGAAATTGGATCGATGAAATAAGCTTAGTTAGCTAGCTTAGCTAGCTTAATCAATAAGGAATATGATATTTTATTCTATACTAGCCGACCTGGGCGGCTTCGCTCGCTTGAACTATACGAATATTTATTAAATATGTTTATGAAATTATTTTCAGTTTAGGGGGTGAATTCTAAAAAACCACACATGTTCAATTAAATATTTTTAAGTGCCAGAATTTAAAATCTTACAAAAATCTGTGCCGATTTAAAGATTCTTCCATACAAACTTTCAACCCCTTTTCATCCCTTCAGGGTTAAAGATACATTATGAAAATAAACATCACAATATTAAATTAAGTGATATCATGGCAGAGTAATACAATGTCGAGGGGCACCATCGAAATCACGTTAAGACATATCGATTCAACAGTTTAGTATATTTTTAGAGGTTTATGAGGCCCTCTCGTTAGGGCCGTTAGGGTCGATCGTTTAGGATCGAATTGACTTTTCAAAAATGGCTGTAATACTCTATTGTGCTTTCGTACCTCTTTCTCATGCGTGTAAAGGAGCACAGCAAGATCAAGGCGGCGTCTCCTACGATCCACGCGTGCGGCGAAGGCAGCCACGTGCGCCTCAAGTTCACGAGCCACTCCCAGCACTTCTTCCGCTTCGCATTCCCCTGAACGAGCCAACTCTTCTGCAGCCGAGAGAAGCTTCTCCGCATTTGTATATGTATTCTATTAGAAATTGAGAACGAGATAGGCATTGTTAGTTATAATAGCCGACAATATGTAATGCAATACTTGTTAATAACAATGATCACCAAGGACATTATATCATAGTTTATAATAAAATATAATAATAATATAATAAAATATCCTCTTTTTATTTATCAACCATTAAATATAGTTCCATAATAATGTAACATATTCAACATTACTCTACTCGCTAAAAATGTAATATATAGCTAATGATCACATAATAAATAAACTTACCTGAGCCACATTTTCAAAATGTTCATGAGATTTTTGATACATTCGAGCTTTATGGAGATTTCTTCCTATGCCTGTGTTTTTCATTAAAAATTTTTCGCCATGATTCCCTAACCAATCGAGAACCTATAACAAGAAACATAATAACTTATGGATGATGAAGAAATAATCAAAGAAACAAAGAAAAATATATTTAGTATTTTCCAAAGTCTGAATGTTAATGATGTTAGACATGTTAATGATGTTAGATATATAAACATGAGTTTCAAACATAGTATACCTGTCGACAGTCTTCTTTGTAAAGCAACAAGGCGAGGCGTTGATGCAACTTGAGGCGTGCTTGGTGGTAGCGCGATTCGAGTGCTCGGTGGTGACCTAGTATCTGATGGATGACAGCCAGGACGTGGTTGGCGCCGGAACTGTAGTCCGCCGCGGGATCCCCGCTGCTACCACCCGCTGAACTCACTGATCCCTCACTCTACATATATCACAGTTTTTAATAGAGCATTCATTTTTATATAATATTTTATTTGTCTCGATATCTTACAAATAATATACTCGTAAATAAATAAGTAATTTCAAGTATTTATTTTAACGGATATAGATTATAGAATATTAGATATAGAAGAATTATAGATTATATTTCATTACAACGTAATAAGAAATATTTATATCAAATGGCAAATATAATAAAATATTAATATTATTCTTACTATATCGGCCGGATCCGTTTGATGACAGACTTGCACTAAATGATCTAGTTGATACAGTAATTTTTTACTTGTGGAGTGAACCTGTTTAGAGAAAAAAATAAAAATAATAAAATAGTATACAAACATTAAAATCCAAGCTCTAATACATTATAAATTACAAGAAGTCATATTTTTAGAGACCAATCGTGGCGAAGGGACACAAGCGTACAACTATAAACACGACCGGATGTAAGTCTCGATTTCACTCGAGTATTTGAAATATTTAAAATTTTGATTTCCTCTTTTTGGTAATGAAGCAAAGCGCGGCATTGAGTTCCGCCACTCAGCACGCAATGCCTCCAGAATTCGACACAAAGTAGGGAACGAAGTGTCTTAACACTAGGTTCCCTCTGCCTACTCTTCTATGTGCGTAATACAGCGTGAATCTAAAAAAAATGTAATATTTTGAGGCCATCATGGGTTCGGTTCCTACTCCATGGAATAAATTATTTTCAAGACAAAGCACATCGTTGAGTTTCGACACCCTTATCGGCCTTACCTCAGTATAGGCCTGACACATGTGTTCATAGAGCTGCCTGTGGCGCTGCGCGTGCTGCTCGAGGGCGCGCGGGTCGGAGCAGGGCGGCGCGCCGGGCCCGCCCGCCGCCAGCTGCAGCGCCACCGCGCACTGCGCGCCCCACCCGCCCACCGCGCTCGCGTACGCCTCCGCCTTGTGGTGGAACACCACCGACAGAGATAGCACGGCTGAACGCTCTTCTAGACCTAACACATTTTTGTATTATCAATTATTTGGTTTCTCGTTTGCTATATAAATTCATTGTTATTTGGCTATACATTATATATTTTTAATTAGTATTTTTTTTAACTTACTATAATATATCTATTATATAATTATAAAGAAAGGATCTATTATATTATTTCCTATAAAATTCTAATATTAATAAATTCATAATGCGAAAGAAAATTGAGTAATGAAAATTGAGTAGTGAAAGTTGTTGTTAAGGCGAAGGTTTTAAAATGATTCCCACATGACAGCAGAACTTTAGAGCAGTTGCACTTCGGGTGACGTTATAAGTATATTCTCGTCGCGCTTTATTACCCACGCTATAGAATCATAACAGATGGTTGACATGGACGGATGGGCTGTAGATAGGTACTAATCCACTGCCGTTATGTCGCGAATCGCGATACATTACTATAAATAATAAGAAAATCAATTGAATACATACCGGCAGAGAGCTGCTTGTAAGCGCGCTCAAGTCGGTGAGCCAGAGCAGTAATCTGGGGCTCGGCGTAGTGTCGTTTGTCGGCGAGGCGGCGCGCGGCCGCTGTCACTCGCGTCACACTCGGTCGTCCCCCACCCGTGCACGCGGCAGCAAACCTACTCATTCAGAAAACATCTTCACATTAAAAACCCATAATACAATAGATGCGTACGTCATTTTCATCTATATGTTATACGGTAATAAATAAGTCATAGCCGTGTTTTAACGCAGCCGCTGAACATAATAACGTGAATATATTAGTTGTTATTATTAACAATTAAAAATCAAATATTAAATATTTCTCATCCTGGGAAGCGATACCATGACGTTACGTATCGTCACATATCTAAAATAATCGTAATACCTACTACGGATAATAAGGAAGACGGAAAGATTCAAATAAAATAATAAAATTTTAAAGAATACATTCAAAATGTGTTTAAAAATTTTTTAAAGATTTTTATATTACGAAAAAATAATTATAATCCATAACAAAGCGAAAACTGAATATTT
The DNA here is from genome assembly GCA_016802625.1 of Heliconius numata. Lineage (NCBI taxonomy): Eukaryota > Metazoa > Arthropoda > Insecta > Lepidoptera > Nymphalidae > Heliconius > Heliconius numata. The sequence continues at coordinate 1,771,604 of JAEBDU010000064.1, read as the reverse complement.
TAATTAATCATCAGTGTTGTTAATAATAAAGATAAAGATGAACTCTAATTAACAATATGTTATTACATTAATGAAGTATTACGGAAATAATCGTAGCGTAACCATTTAACTGAAAAAAAAAACAAAGCTAATATAAATCAAAGTGGATTTCACTATTTTATACATCCACTTCCTAATGCAATAATGTGCAATTACTAAGTATTAATACAAGTATATAAATCGTACAATTTCTAAAAGTACGACGTGACCTTCTGTTAAAAAACGAATTGTTATAATTAGCGCAAATAATTCATGCATGGTTTATCATACTAAAAATATACTTTTAAAATTGTGGTACTCATAATGTATATATAAAACAAATCTTGTTTAGATATCACTTAGGCATAGCTTTAAGGTAAATATTTAACATAGAAATAAAAAAAAACATGGACAATAAAGGGTACAGACTGAATGTTCGTAGAAGTTATGTCAAACTTAAATAAGAAAAAACAAGTACACATTTCTTGAATATTTTTACCTTGCATGCTCTTCTTGAAGTCGTTTAGCAGCGGCACACGATCGTCCTATTTCAACATATGTTGCCAAAAACGCTGTACGATGATTAACAATCCATTCCAGCATCTGAGGAAATATTTTGTTTGATAAGTGTTTTTTTTAGTTAAAATAGAAAATAAATAATATAAAATAATAAGTTCCCTCTGCCTACCCTGAAGTGAGCGGGATACAGTGTCAAACTGACTTGATTTTTGAATAGTAAATAAATATTTGTAATAATTATGCAAAGTAAAAATATTATATTATAAATAAATAATTCTTCACTACTTTAGTTTGTAGTAACTAGTGACTTTTTTTATTTAATGAAATTCTTTTTTCTTGTTTTTTTTTTAAAAAATTACATTATTTATTTTTGATAAACTGTATCAAAGTTGACCTTTTCGCAGTCCTGTTCAAATAATCTTAGCTGGAAGCACTGATCGAGTTGCATTTTCTTATGTTGCCATAGCTTGTGGGCGTGCGCATGTGCCGAGCGCACTGCCGACAGCTGAGCGCGTAGAGCAGCCGGTGAGCCGCAGTGGAAGGCCGCCTCCGACGCTCCACTCGCCTCCGCGCAAGCTGCCGCCGCTGTCTCCAGCCGCTGGACCACGCGCTCGCCTTCACATTCAAAGCAACACCATGTTATACATATATTACTTATGTTAAAAAAATCTTATTCTACGTCTACACCATGACGAAAATACATATACATAAAAATAATGTAAAACCAGTATAAATGTAACCTGTGTACAAGTACATAGCTACCATTAGCTGCTCGAAGAGAACACGCCACTTATTTCATTCACACTAACTACATATATGTACGTAAGAATTCATACCACTAGAGCCAGAACACCGTAAACAATCAAAGCACATGTCTCTACGCCGACATGTTTCAGTATATTGTGGTTATGAAACATCGATTATAACATTCCAAAGAAACCTGAACAACGCGCATATACTTAATGTATCGAATAAGAAAACAAGTCACGCAAGTACGGTATATATGATAATCGTGAAATACAATAATCTTCGCAGTTTTCGAACTAATATTTACTACTATATATTATATATTTTTCAAGTCGTCATTTTATTCATTTACAGAGAAATTTCAAAGCAATTTCAACATGTGTAATGTAATATATAAACACATTGTGTTATTTTATAAACCATATTTTAAATAGAAATATTATGAGTTATTTTATAACTTCATAATTATAAATATTAAAACATAAAACATGATTTACATTTTGAGGTATTATAGTAACTGTAAATATGTGGTATTACATCTATATTTAAAGTTTACCTTGAGTTTCTAATTCATCGACAGGTATTTTTGCCAGTCTTTTATTAATATCTGCATGAGCATCTATGGCCCGCCGAGCGCCAGTTACGTCATCAGCGAAATCTGCTCGAGCTACATCCTCTTGAAGGTCATCTAATCTATCTAGCAGTTCACCAGCTTGCCACATAAGCTCTTCTAAAGCCTGTTGCAATAAAAATTGCGTTTACGTAAAGGAAGGAATCATTTAAGTGTGAAACTAAACAATATTTTACAATAATTTGAAGCAATCAATAACTTACCAGTCTTAGATCTATCCATTGTGCATGGTCATATTGGAGAGTGCCATCTAAATCAGGTGTCAACTGTGAACTATCTATAACTTTGGGTAGTGCTTCTAAGCTAATCATCGTTGTCTGAAATAAAATACAATACAAATTATTAGAGCCTCTCGTGGCGCATCACAACGTCTTACAGTAATCGCGACGATTGTAGGTTCTCTCGCGCAGGTAGTAAAACAAAGAGTGACAATGAGTCCTGTGACTCCAGACAAAATATCTCAAACAATGGACGCAAAATGGGAACAGAGTGTCTTAACACTAGGTCCCTTGAACGTCAAATAAAGTCAGGGACCTACCCCTAAACTTCATTTCACGAGGTAAAAAATAAATAAATTATAAACATATATATCATGTGTCATACACATATATTATAACTACAAAACTCTATTCAACATTATATATGAAATTATAATTATTAACTTTGCTTGATTTTACGTTACCTCAAACTTGTACTTATGTGCCCCTATAGTTGTGCGTTGCTTTTGCCAGAAGTTGTCAGGCTTTACTACAAGTGCTTGATGGACGGAAGAAGAAAAATGTTCTTGAAGTACTTTTAATATTGGTTTGATTGCAGCCCATGCTGAACCTCGCATATCTATTAGAATAGTAAATCCATGGGACCTGATCGAATCCCTAAAAAATAAAATAGTTTTATTTAGTAACATTTAAACAAATAATATATGAATGTAAAATAAAAATTATATATTACCCAGGTATGCTAAAAAGATAGTGTAGCAAACGTCTATAATCATCTGGTGCAACTCGGTCGCGTCTTGAGTTGGCGGGAAACCATATAATAGGTCCCCCGCGCCGGTCCCGTCCGCCAGTGAGAGAAGCCACCCGCTCCTGTAGGAGGGGCAGTACATCCAGGGCACGTGTACCTACTTCCATCCTCACTGGCCTTCTTCACCAAACCATCAAAAGGAGCCTATTTTTTTACAAATATATAATAACCAGTTTAATAAGAGAGAGAATGAGAATTATATATTATAAAAACAACATTTCTTGTTAATATGTATAGTGAGACATGTATCTTTGTTTCACTATATTAGTAGAAAACATGGAAAAGAGTACACAAATTTTTAAAAGTAAAAAAATCTATAAAAAGTAAAAAATATTGACTGCCCAAGCAAAAAACCTAAGAATGCAAATAAAAAAAATATGCCTGTAAAAAATAAAGAAAGTTATAACAAATATGTAAAAATCATATTTAGTATTATAACACTTAAATGTTATGTAATAAAAAATATATAAATTTGTGTATGTAGTGTTTAAAAGAATCTTAATTTCTGGCAGCCTTAGACAACATGTGGGATTTGTGGACTCGATCATTACTAAAGCATTTGCAAGTTTAGAGAATACCAGGCATATTTTTAAAGAAATTGATCTCCATTTATTCAATTTTTTTAATGTTAATGACAAAATTTAGAAGTTTTAAAGTTAATAACAAAATTTGTGAGCCTGTCAGTGATATCAAGAAAGATGCAAAACAATCTAGAATTAATAGTTTCTTTAAGCCAAAAGTTAATTATTCCTCACATACTTATTCCAAAAATAATAAGCAATTTCATAAATACATAATTATTTTAAGAACTTCATTGATAATAATTGTTATAAACATAGTTTTTATTTTATTGTGACTTGTGGAACCTAAGTCTTGAGTTTTAAATGCAAATATTTTTTATAAGAAATAATGTATCAACTTATTCAGTAACTATAAGTACTGCATGTATTCTTCTATTTGACAAACATGAGATCAGTCACTTATCTTAAAATTATAACAATACTATATTAGCAGGGTTGGTTACTTTAATTGATGTTGTGTGTATTTAAATCATACTAATTGATTTGTATTATTAGAACTTATATTTATGATTAGTTAGGCCCACAATTTTGTTTGTGTGGACCTTTGCATTTAGTATCTCATCTCTTCAGTTCCACATGAGAAGTTCTGGATCCAACTTGTGTTTGTCATCAAATAATACTCACAATACTGTAGAACTTATGTTAAGAAGCAATTTCTAGGTTTGTTATATACATTTTAACTGGTCTATTATAGTTTTATATCAAGTGTTTCAGTTTTTGAAATCATGTATACCCTAAGTCTTACCTAGACCTAATTATAATAATACTTTATTGCACATATAAAATTTACATAAAAAAAGAACATGTATACACATATGTAGGTACTTAAATTAACATGTGCAATGGCGGCCTTATCACTACAAGTGATCTCTTACAGGCAATCATTAAAAGTGCAAGACTTATGTAAGAAAATACAAGTATTATTTAACAAAGAAAAAAGAATTAATAAACATACATAACAGTATATACATGCACACAAATACATACATACATACATCCATAAATACATACATACATACATACTAAAATAATACAGAAATGCATATATATGTACATATTCTGTGACCATATTATAAATATTGTCCTAAGTAATAATTTTTGAGCCTACACTTAAAAATATTTACTGAGAGATTGTCTAACTTCACCTGGCAATTCATGGCATGGCATTCCAAAGTCTGACTGTTTGGACAGTAAAGGAGTTTCCATAGCATATAATGTGGCATAACAGGACTTCTAGGAGATTGTTATTGCGGGAACAAAGGTGTTGGGAGTGTAGGATGTTCGAGCCCAAGAACTTAAATCGCTCTTTGAGGTACGAAGGTGTGACAGGATAATAGCTAGATAATAAAAGTTTTAATTAAATATATCTGTCCATCTTGTTTAGTCTATTTACTTAATATTGTTATAATTTAATGTTGAAATCTATAAATTACTTTTGGTATATAATTAACTTTATTTGCACATAAACATAATTTATAAAAAATATTTAAGTAGCAGTGCAAGTTAAAATTAAGTTAAGAATATAAAATTACGTTTCTCAGAATATATAAATATATATTTTAAAAATATCTATACAGTTTAAACAATGTATATTTAAGGCAGATAGAGTTAAACTTATGTGCCTTTCTTTACAAAGCATAAGACCAACGCCAACTGCCAAGTAAAGAATAGGGGTGTACGCCGTGTAAGCATCTAGCACTGTTTACATAAAAATCGTCATCCAATTGATTTATTTATAATTGTGAATAACTTGCTTCTTTTTAATATTTACAACACCTCTATTACACACATTTAAATAAACGCCGATGACAAATTGTGGTAGATATATAACTACATGTCACAACAAATAACCTTAGATAGCCATCAATTTGAACTCACCGTGGTGACTCAAAGATACCGATTAGTCAGGTATAAAAGGTTCGGCACACATTATTGTCACAGAAAATATTTCCACTAAGGCAAATCTAAAAAATATATCCATTTGTATTTTAAAACTTTATAAAAACACACAAGCTGGTCATTATGACACTAAGAACACCAACCATCCACTACAATGGCGCGTCAGGGATGTTCAAATGTAAAAAAAATCGGTAATAGTAACGAGTCTTAACGCAAAAATAATATTCTAACGATTCTTGATACGTCAAGTAAAATTCAAAAAATTTTTTTGTCTTGCAATAATAACAATTTTCTTGTTTATTCTATTAATAATTACACAACATTTAAAAGAGAAAATGAAAATATTCAAAGAAGAAAATATTATATTTTTCAATTAAAAAAGAAAAACTCAGGAACATACAGAAGAGAATAAAAGCATGTCCCGTTTAAATTTATTATTTTATTTTTTGTTAATCAATCAGCTGTATTGCCATGTTATCAGCAGCGAAATTCTTAATGGCCGAACTCTTCCAGACTTTATTTCTATATAGACTTCCAGGCTATATTCTTCACAGACTATCAACTTGATAAATGTACGTTTCAAAACATTGTCAAAAATTTATGGAGATGTTAATTCGCAACAAAACAAATTTTGTGTTACTTCTCTTCTTAAAATTACTTACTTTATACATAAAATATTTTAGAAAGAATATTAATATAATTAATTTGTTTGAAACTTTTATTTAAAAAACCCAGCGTTGCCCAGTGTATCTAGCGTGGCTCATGTGCAAAATAAATTATAATAAACCTAATAATTAAAAATCACAAAAAATATGTACAGTTAGCCAAGTGCAATCTCAATTGAAAATGTTCACACTATTTTATGGTGAAATTTATCAACAAATGTTCACACTATTTATAATGTAAATATTATTATTTACACTCTTTTATGATAAAATTTACCATTTGGCTTAAATATCACAAAACCAATATTCTCATATTTAATATGAACAAAACATCTCCGGAACATTCATACTCATAATTAATTTTCAGCTAAGTTTGTAAATAACTTTGGTGACGAATTCTATGGTTACTATTATTCATATTTCATTATGAGTGTAGACTACAGCGCCATCTGCAATTTTTACGGTTTTTTAAGTACATATATTTTAAAATAATACATATATTCTAAAATAATTTAAATAAATGTAGTATTTTATATTTATAAATAATGTTATATTTATTTTTTTGTTTGTACTTCAAAAAATAAAAATATTTTCGATTTTTCAAAATGATCGGTAAAGTCACTATACAGGCTTGATGTTATTGATTTTTTGACGTTACCAGTCTTAAAGTATTATTACCACCACTGATACGAAATTTTCAAATTCATGATATTATTAAAAATGATATTAAGACAAAAATAAATATGAGGAGTTGAACTTTAAGGTAGTATCTAATATTATTGGTTTATATGTTTAATATTTAACAGATTAAGTAACATACTTTAATAAAGAAGTATAAAAAATATACAGAAATCGAAATATAGTAAATTAAAATTAATTTTGTATTGATATTTTCTATCGTAAACTTTTTTCCAATTAGATGCTGTTGCGATGAAATTTTTATTAATAGACCAAACTGCAGTTGTAGTTGTTTATTAAGGATGTATTGATTTATATTACCTAAAGGGCAACGAACTGTCGAGACTATATGGATCGATCGTGTATTATCAAAAATGTACATTTGTTCTTTAATCATTTAGAACAGTAGAATTTCATGTGCTCACTTTGCATTCGATTGTTTTTATTTTAAAATAGTCGGCTATGCGAACATTATTATATCTCCAATGTCCATATAGCGAATTTTTTATTTATTTTATTTTACTTATTAAAATCTTCTGTTAACTATATGTGGCTGTGCAACTTAACATTTTCAGAATTAACTCCTTAAACATATCATCATCATGGATATGAAAATAAAAATACCAGAATTAAAATGTATGGATCCGGAAAATTATCGTAAATACTTTAGAGCCCTCTGTTGGAGTGGTACCAGGTGAGGGAAGCTTTTTTATTTAAAAAATGAAATATATTATATTTATACATATTTATTCTATTTCTGGAATATTTAGAAGTTATATGTCAGTTACATATTGATGTGTTTTTTTTTTCAATTTTGCTATATGTTACAGAAGAACAGATAAAAAGCCTCCAAAGAAATTTAATAAAAAAGATCGCCTAAAAAGATTGAAAGGATCAAACGCTCTTGCAATTTGTTATGCTCCTGCCCTGTTAGCAAATCCTTCACAATTTGCTGTATTCGCTACCGTCCGTAGAACTATTCTAGCTCGCTGTCGACAACTTCAGTCTGTCTCATTAGATTTATCTGATGATAGCGATAATGAAGAAATTCCTCCATCAACAAATATTACTAAGCTATCAAAGGTAATATTTATTTCTGTATATATATTTTCATCTAATAATAGTATGTCCTTAGCAAAGGTAATATATCTAAAATTTGATGGAAAATGGAATACAGAATTTTAACACTAGGTTCCCTCTGTTTACTCTATATGCAGGCATATACTCACTGAAGCCAACTAGCTAAGATTTAAGTACAATGAGGTTTTTATAATTTCAGATCACGGGTATTGGCTTGCGTACTGTTTTTGCCCTTATCTCTCAGGCAAGATATACAGATGCCCAGTTTTGTGAACAATCTCTTAAAGCTTTGTTGGATGTACTACAGGGTCATGCTCCAGAAGATCTAGCTAATGAATCATATGAGGTAAGCATTTTTTATTTTCATATTTTTATCTAAATCTGATTAAATAGTATTAAAGTAATAATAATAATACAATATAATAGTTCATAAAGAATTGTTGTGTGCAGATAATGGCCAATCTTCATAGCATGTTAGTTGAGGTATCAAGTACTACATGGCCTGGTGGACGCTTGGAGGCACCTTCCACTATCACAGCTTTAAGTAGCTCTTGTCTCATTGCCTTAGCTGTAGCCCGAGGAGAGGCAGAACTGGCACTAGGTGCTGTTGCCTCTTTGATTATGTCTAACCAGTCCTTGACTGATCAAGATATCCAGGTAAAGTAATAAAGCTATTTAGAAAAAACAAATTATTCATATGTAGTCATTGTAATTTTGGACATAATATTGTTGTATAATTATTAGAGAATCAATTTAAATAAACTCACATATAGCTGAGCAGTTGTAATATTTGTCATTTGAAGAACTGACTGATTACATTTTTAATGTAATATGATTTTTTTATGAAAATAGAAAACAGTATTCAAAATATAGATTTGTTTGCAGAAAAGGTTTGACTAGCAACTCATTCGCGGCTTCGCTCACTTAAACTAAATAACTATTAATTTATAAATCTGCATTTCTTTTGTTTTCTAGTAATAATAATATATTAAAAACAATATGTACATTGAAAAGTAAAATTTTAGTCAAATGATTTGTTGCAATTAAACCAGTTAAGCCTTAATCTAAGAACGATTCTTGTGAATTACTGAGATTAGTGTGAACAAACACAAAGGCAGACTGACAATTTTTTTTTAAAGGTCATATATGCCACCAATAAAATTTTTTCTTATATATCTTCCATATACTGACACCAATCTTTTATGATTTTATTATAAGTATAAATATAGATTATAAATATGATAACATATTTATAATATTTTAATACATGGTAAATTAAACTACCTAGTTTGCATACCTATGCCAAACATATAATTGTAATTTATGTTATTATTAATAATATAACAATCTACATTTTTTAGATACCATCAAATTTAACTAAATTACAAAGGAGTGTACAGTCTGTGATTCTTGGCCCTCCGTCCCGAAATTTATGGTTAAATTTTGGAGTACCTCATAAGTCTTTAGTACGAAGCTTTCCAGTTGATTTACCAGCACAGTTGACTGCAGGAACAGCTGAACTTGTAGTTCGCTCTTTAGTGTCAGATGGATGCTACCTCTATGTATTCACATCTAAAGGCTTATTAAAAATTGGCTCTGGATATGGCAGCTCTATAAGACAACATGTTTATTTATATAAAAATGATTTCTTTGCAAGTGACCGTCATGGTTGGCTGGGATTTTGTAAGGTAAGTGGATATTTTAATAAAAAGTAACAATTTTTTGAATTTGCCAGATCTATTGTTAGGATGAAAATACATTGATTTTCTTTTATAGAACAAATTATATGTAAGAATTGGTCGTAAGAGAACTGAAGTGCATGAAATAGACAAAGAAACACTTGAAGTTAAGTGTATAATTCGCCTAGACCCTGGACAGTCATCTACTCCTGATTGTAAAACAGCTGTATTCACTGATGGAAATTTATTAGGCTTGATACAAATCAATAATTACGTAAGTAAAACTTTTTGTTCACATTCTTTTTAGGGTACTATAAAAATAAAAAAAAACCTTAATAATTAAGATAGACTGATAAAGAATTATGATATTTTTTATATTAGTGATAATTCCTAACTAATTAAAATGAATAAAAAATAATAAGTAAAAGTGACCAAAGCAAATTAATTATATTTTAATAAGTAATAATTACTCAAAAAAAATGCTTAACTTATATATTATTAATATTATCAACCTAAAGTAAATATTTCAAAGTATTCAAATTAAAAGTGACACGAAATACAGTTTTATGTGTCTCATAAGGTTGAGCCAGCACTGCGTCTTCTTCTTAAATCTACGAAATTCCTGAAAAAAAAAAACAAATAAAAAAATGGTGGTAAAAAGGTAGCTTATGTGCTCAAGACAGACTTACTTTCGAATTTATAATAATTAGTATGGATTATGTAAATTGTAGCATTAACATAAAAATATTTAATTTTATTACACAGGAAAATCTTAATATAAAATTGTATGATGCGGAAGCGACGATTTCTGAGCGCGCACACGGTGGAAGACACACTGTAATAGCTAGACGGGAGTTTACTGTACATCTCCTGAGGCGACGGACGCTGGTACTGGGTCGTCCCTCCTTCGATGATGGCCTATCAAGGAGGATGATTGACCTTGACTCTCCTGTTGCTATGCAGCTAGACGACAACGATGACGATCCCCTAGCTGCGATATGTGCTGGTCAAGATTTTGGCTTACTCACAACAGCTTCTGGGAAGGTAGTTAACATCTGTGACATGTTAAATTATTCAATCAATTTTCTTTTTGTTGACATAAGCAAATATATAATCTTTTTTGCTTTTGAAGGTCTACTATACTGGTAAAGGAACTAGCTTAGGATATAAGGTACCTACACCTCACACAGGCCGTTGGACTCTCATGAAAGAGACACTCTTCACTAAAAATGAAGCACCAAATATTAAAAGATGTAGAGTAGCACAGGTATATTAAGATAATCATATTGTAGTTTATTGCTATATAATAACACCTAACTTTCTGATTAATTAATGTTATTTGTACTTTTGTAGGTGGCTTTGGGGCATGAAGGAGTCCACGCTATACTTGTCCTAGATAACGGATCAGCATTGTTCACGGGTATCGCCCGCAGAGGTGAAGACGGCGACGCCAATAAACACAGACGCACGCCGAAACCAACGCGCCCTAAGAAAATTTTAAGAGTAACATAATTTATAAATAACACAATAGTGAATAAATATTATTGTCAGTATAATAGATAACAGGTACGTTTTACGTTACAGGCTGAAAGACATTATATAGTTTATGCTGCTTGTAATTATGGGTCCACTGCACTTGTGACGAGACAGGGTGAAGTATTCATGTTTGGTAAAGATACGCAACATTGTGACGAAACGGGACTTGTTACTGGCCTACGTCACGAGAAAGTTATACAGGTAAATCTCACTTTTTTCGACTTTACTAATATAAATCGTAACTGATGTATGTACATCACAAATCATACATATGAGAATATCTATTATTTGGGGTTATATAAATGTAATAGAATCCGAAACAATGATTTTTAAAGTGTTTGTCTATTTGTCTGTGCACGCTAATCTCAAAAAAACGGCTTAACCGCTTTAAATGCAGTTTTAACAATTGGATTTCGATCAATTTCTCTTTACATTTGGTGTTTGTTTCATTTCAATCAGTTCATAAATAATATGTGTTTATTGAATTGGCTGAATCTTTATTTTTATTATAACACGAAAGTAATTCAGATTAGTTAATAATTGTGTAGATCAAGTAGACGAAGCTGCGAGCGGGTCGCTAGTATGAGAATAAATTGTATTATTACTTTGTTATATTAATTCGACTGCCTAATAACTTATATACTTTTTAAGGTTGCATTAGGGAAAGCTCATGCAATTACTCTCACCAATTTTGGCGAGGTTTACTCTTTTGGAATAAATAATAAAGGCCAATGTGGAAGAGAATTTGGATATACAAAAGAAAGTACGTATTAATGTGCCTTTTTATTAAATAGGTTTATTTATTGATTCATATATAGTTTTACTGTTATAATGAGTAATTGTTACATTAAATGTGAAATATAATGTAATATTATAACAGTAAAACATTTGTACTTTACTTTCAATCATAGATTCAATAGTTTTCTAAACGTATTATACTTTCTTACGCAACTTTCACATGAAATCTACTTCTATAATTTTACAGAATTTGGGCCGAACCGCAATGCTGCTGGAAAAGAGGAAGCACGACTTTGTCCCGGGCCACACTCATGGAGTACGGAATATTGTCGTATTTGTGTATTGTGTCGGGAATGCACAGGTTTTGCCAGCGGCTGCCACTGTGCTACACTGCCAAGCAGATTGCCTGGCGAGTCAGTTATTCACTTGTTTAATGTATACTTAGTTCATGCCCCATTCCAAGCCTAACGATTTATATATAACTTGTTTAATAAAAAGAATAATATACAGTAACATTTTTTCGCCTCGTGTGTTATATCTCGTTTGATATAAATATATTTTGACAGGAGATGTGGATGTGGCGAAGGTGATAGTGGGTGCAGCGTGTGTGGCGTGTGTCGGCGCTGTGCTGAGCCCTCAACTTCGGGGACTGGCACAAGAACAGACAACTCAGGTTTCTTTAGTTTTAACCTTACAGACTTGTACAGTTCGCGAGACTTACGCTGGTCTTTTCATTTGAGTAGTTGTAAAAATAGAGCCTGGAGCAAAATAGTTTGTTGTTGGAAATTATAAAAAAATTCTTAAATAAAAAATATATCAAAATCTTTTACGCGGGACATTGCATTCCTATAATTTTTATTTGTTTCTAATATTTGCTTAAGTTAATAATTAATCTTTTCGTTATATAATTTAAAATAAAGTTCGTGACCAAGCGCGGCCACGTACCTTTTTAAATTCTTGTACAGTGATAGTATAGTAATGAAAAAATGTGCGTGATACTTTTAATAAATCTAACACAAAAATAAAATATTGCTAGCAGTACAAAATGTATGCAGGTTGTCAAAAAACCAGTATATGAACCGGCTTAGGCCTAGCAATGGCAACACCTACAATATATTGTATGAATACTCACACATATGCAAAGCTCAGCTTAGATCTTGCGGCCTAAAAAAATATTTATTAAAAGAGTATTTTATGATTATAACTTAATTTTTATGCAGATAAAGAACAGCTAGACCGATCTAGTCCTGGACCAGGGGTAATACCTGTACCCATTTCAGCCTCATTAGGATCAAGTTTCGGTATAGATTTGGAGAGAGAGTCCAGCATGAAAGTGAGCTGCTTATCGCCGGCAAGGGTCATAATACCTGGAGGGCACCGTATAGTGTCTGTTGCATGTGGACTCCATCATAGTGTACTATTAAGTGAACACGGTAAATTTAATGCCTTTACATTGTAATACAAAAATTTCAGTTACTGTATTTTTTATAAATCGAAAAATACATTTCTTTGTGGTTTTTTGGTATTAATTGTAATTGGACACTTACATTTTCATAGTTCTCTTAAAAAGATTTATATTTTGCAAATGTAATGGCTGGATAGCTCTCTAGTGCCTATACAATATACTTCTATTTGTCGAACAGGCGAAGTATTCACATTTGGATCAAACCAGTGGGGCGCACTGGGTGCGGGTGACATCGCGACTCACCACCGATTGGTGCGCGTGCGTGTGCCTCGCGCCGCTAGCATCGCCGCCGGCAGCAACCACACTGCCATACTCACAAGGGATGGAGAGCTTTATACATTTGGCAGTTACCAGGTATTTCTTTTTTATTAATCCAGTGTTAAAAGTTAAAACTGCTCCGTTTTCCATGCATCGCTTAACTTTTGAGACATAACGTGTTAAGTGGCGGTACTTAATGTAGTGATAGCGCTTTGAGTTTTTACCAGATTGAGGAAATGAATATAATTGATTGCCTTGAGTAGTAATCAAATCGACAACCGTCATGTTTACAGTTAGACGCTGTGCCGCTGCGCTACGAGGGCCTCAACTTTTATCAACAAAAGTCTTAACCAACAAAAAATAACTTAATCAACACTAACTTAAATCAAAACTCAAAAATCTGTAGTCAGTCCGTTCACCACTCTAAACCCGAAATTTAAAACATCGCCTTATCTTATTAGATATTTCTCTTTCTGTTAATTTAAATAGAAAGGTTCACTGGGACGAGCAAGACAAGATGAACCCAGGTCTGACCGTAGTCCAGTGTGGTATGCAACGCCAGGCCGCGTGCCACGGATCGGACCTCGGTACGGGTGCCGCGCTGTGTGGGTTTGCGCTTCTGGAGATCAGACATTCGTACAAGTTTCACAAGCCCTTATTAACACGGATAATCTTTTTAGCGCTACTATTACGGCCAACAGCAATAGCATAGGTGAGTCTACTAAACTTCAATTTAATTGTGAATGTTTTTAAAAAACAAAAACAAGTACAATTAAAATAATTGATTTGTAATTACAGTGATACTACCAAATCGTCCAGAACATACTTTTAAGTGCATTACTATAAATAAAAGTGATGGTTCATGTAATTCGTGGACTGGGCCTGAACAGGTGGATTTTGTCAATACACTTGCTTGCTTAGATCCTTTGTATGATGTTCTATGGTGTTACCAACCACAGATGAGAGTAATGAAGTGCTATAATATAATAGCGTTTGATTCTCATAAACTACAACGATGTTGCTCTAACGACCCCGAAGCTTTTGCTGATCCTGAGTTTGACTTTCCACATTATGGTTGTATGAAGAGATTAGAAGATTTTAGATACTTAGAAAGTTTCGAATGGATTAGCAACAATGATAATAAAGAATCGGAGAACATAGCCCTCTCCAGTATGTCGATACTTAACCAAGAATTAGCTATACCCTGCACTCCTGGATGTCAGGTGACAAGGATGCACGCCGCATTACATTTGTTGGGTTGTTTAGACTCACTCACTCATGCTTATGATAACAAGTATGTATTTAATACGCATTTCTTAGAATTATCACATAGTACACAATATATGCACGTATTTTTTTTTTCTTTTGGTACAGGCCACCTTTTGTGGAGTGTAAGAGGGATAACAATATATTGCCCGTGGCACCGTTGATCGAAGACTATTTGACTGTTAATAGATTCGAAAATCATGGAGGCGGTTGGGGCTATTCCGGACATTCGGTTGAAGCAATTCGTTTTATGTGTGATAACGATATTTTACTTGGTAATATATACATCATAAGAATATACATTATTTTAGTTGCTATATATTAAAAATATTTGAGTAATGACACTTTGTTATCTTAAATTTTCAGGTGGTATTGGTCTTTACGGTGGTCGAGGGGAATACACTGCAAAAATAAGATTATACGACATTGGATCGGATGGCGGCGACCAGGAGGCAGATGGTGAAATGATTTTCGAATCCGATGATATTTTTTACGAGTGCGCTCCGAAGGACAAATATCCTCTTATGTTCGAAAATCCATTTCCCTTAGTCGTAAGTAATGATATCAAATAAACCTAATTTACGACTTCGAATAGTGTTTAAATAAAATATATAATTTTAGGCTGGTAAGTGGTACGTCGTAGCTGCTAACATCAATGGCCCGTCATCGGACTGTGGATCTTCTGGTCAAGCTATGGTTATAAATGACGATATCGGTTTTCACTTTAAAACATCAAAGAAATCAAACAATGGGACTGACGTAAATGCCGGACAAATACCGTGCCTTTTATATAATATTATGGGACCAGACCATCCCATGCCTATTAGGAATTTAGATCTCGGCGAACCTATCATACAATTATCGAGAAACATGTCACGAAAAGTGACAGTATCGTGCTTCCGCTCACTCATATCGTTATTGCAATGGAGCTGGCGATCGTTCAGAGATATATTGTTGGACACAAATGGACAAATACCTATAAACTATCAAAAACTTACTTTGATGAAACATCAGAAAAGATTAGTCTATGTGATACGAGCAGGTTTGCGGATTGTAAAGTCATACATTAAAGAGGTTTATCCACAAAGCGTTAAAAAGAAGAATTCACCTGATTACATGTCTTATTTTGAATCTATTGCCGAAGTCAGAAACTTTGTTCAAGGCGTAATGGCAGAACATACACCAACTTGTGCGGCGCTTCCACGAAAGCAAGGGCGTAATAAATCCCAAAGAACTTGTTATGTGCAGTTCGCACTAGAGTTAACTAACTCTGTACTGAAAGAAGCTCATGAAACATTCAATGATTGCTTTTATGCATTTTTTCCAACGCCAATATTGAAATGGAATCACTTGTGTTTTATGCTGTATCACGTTAGGGTGAGTAGTGTTATATATTAATTTTATAAAAACAGGTCATCAAGAGCCCTTTCCGACCCGTTGGGACAGGCGGCGGCTGTTCATGGTTGTGGGCTCGATTCCGACTCTGAAGAATGTTTATATTTAAACTGATTTCATCTCCCAATTCTAGGAAAGCGTGGCGTTGAGTACCGTCACTCACAGACAGAGTGTCTTAACTTTTGGTTCTCTCTGCCCACCCTGCTAAACGGAAGCTAACGTGAAAATGCTTTATAAATTATTTTAATATTCTTGAGCTTAAGCTGACAATTTTAAGGAACACCTTACATTTAATTGATAAACACTTACTGACTTATTTACTTCTCCTTCGACATAGGATGGATACGTTCCTTCGAGTCAAATTCGTGAACTGACAGCCACCTGTGCCGCCATGTGTCTCTCACAAAGTCTTCGCGATGTCTTACAATTTATTGTACCTTTTACACAAAGTTATACGTCTCTACAAGATTCGCACCGATATGAAGCTAAGGTATTGTTTATTTGATTATTAATAATATGAATATTATTATATTCCATCACATACAAGGTAAATTTAAAAATATATATTTGTAGATCACACCCATAATATCGAAATGTAGAATAGAAAGAATATATTATAGAACTCCTTTGTAACGACCTACAACAACATTTAGTCCACCAAGGTACTTACAAACTTTTACAGGTAAAAGAAATTCCAAGTAAATCTGCAACAGTACCTCGTTCGTCACACGCACAGAAACCTCCACCCGTCCCTCCTCGAGCTAAGGATTCTCAAAAAGTAGGAATGATATATTTTTATTGCGTGACATTCTTGGCCACGGTCTAATTAAAATGGCTATTGTTTATGCATATGTATAAAGAAAAGATGGTAATTCATTGCAACAGCTTTTGATAATATTGTTTTAATTTTTTGTTGATATGATAATATCTATTTGCAGGCTCAGGAAAACGAGGACGATTCATGTTACCTTGAGTGGCATTTACTGGATATAATGCCTCGACTGCTCGACATCGTATTGAATCCCATCAGACAGCAATTATCTCATCGCCAGTGCGCGCCCGCGCACGACCACGGTGAAATATTAAAACAAGAGCGCTTAGCTGAGAGCTGTTGCAAGTTGATAGCTCGAATCATTGCTGAAATGTCCTTCAGTGCACTGCAGTACCCTAAGGTTAGTTATATGACGTGTCGCTTCAGCTAATTTACTGAAATTATGGAACAAATCATGGAGCTTAATTACTACTCCTAATGACAATATTTTTATCAAAGAAAATATAAAGAAATTATTTTAGGATTTTTACTAAAAATAATTATAAGAACTCAGGGCAGCTTATGTCGAGCTATTGGGGAGAGGCGAACCCAAGAACCCCAGTCCTCCAGAGAGTTTAGAAAAGAAAATAATTAATAAACTAATATATCTATCTTAATTTATTCATCATTTCATATGTTCGTGTATACTCAATTCTAACATAATATATTACGTACACAGATTGTGATTCGTTTCTTCTGCTATTATTTGGTGTATATTTGTGAATTATATGTAAATAGGACGAATCGGACGATGGTTCAACAAAGCACCAAGTGACAGCTTCTCGGTTTATGCGTGTCAACGCCTCGCGGTCGTGGAGTACGGGTAACGGCAGCCCCGACGCCATCTGCTTTACCGTCGACCGTCCCGGCGTTGCCATCAGTGGGGCCTGCGTCTTCGTCGGCAGCGGCCGATACGATTACACCATCGAATTGTTACATGATGTATGTATTCACTAATTATTATTAACGCAATGGTTGTGAGTTCGATCCCAGCACGAGATATTATATTTAAATTATTTTTACATTCCTGTTCTGGCAGACAATACGCGGTGTTGTGCTCCGTCCTCCAACGAATTTGCCGGAAAGTGGGAAGCAGAGTGTCTCAACACTGGGTTCCCCCTGTCTGCTCTTCTATGAGGGAATAAGCGAGCTGCGAAAGAAATTATTTCTTTTACAGTGTAAAATCAAACTGGAACATATTGTTGTGTCGCCTTTACTTTTAAGTTATAATAATTTTGACGGAATATATTTTTGAAACAATTTTTCTGGTCTTAATAAAAAAAAACACGGATGTGAAGCTGATTTATACAACTTTGAATATGCCACAGATGCGGACTTCGTCTGATGAGACGAACCCGACTCATTGTTGGGTGAGCTGCGAAGTGACAGAGGGAACTTTCAATGCTACAGAAGCACATAATGATATGGTTCAAGTTAAATTCACAAGACCTGTTATACTTAAAGTAAGTTGACATTTATACCATATTTTTTTACAATAACTTTTTTGGTATTTTATTGGTAGTACAGTAGTCCTGATTTTTGTGGAGTGGGTACTGTTTCTGTATAATTTTATTATACCTCATAAACTCCCATTTAACCTAAAGAAAACAAGAAAATACTGTCTTGTATTTCTAATTACATCGAAATGATTAAAAATATCTTTGTGGTTGTCTGACGGCAACTGACAGCCACTTCATATTTTTTAATGGCTAAATAGTTTTAGATTTATGTTTAGAAATTAAAAAATAAATATTAAAAGTACATAAATGTTTGTTTTATTGATTTTTAGGACGATACTCGTTATGCTTTACGATTTTGCTGCGATGGCGCGCGTACCGCTAGCGGTGATTGTGGTCTCCCTGCAGTTACTGGACCTGATGGAACCACCTTTCATTTCTCCTCCTGTTCGCTCAGTTTTAATGGAACCACTCTCGCCAAAGGCCAGATTCCTTGCCTTATATACTACAGGTTAGTGAAATGCTAAAAAAAATAAAGTTGAAAAAGAACTATGTTATAAATAAACAAAAATATTATTTTATTTACTAATAAAGTTTTTGCTTACTTTAATATTTAAAATGTAACGAAAATTATTACCTAGTATTACAGCTAGATATTGTGATTTTAGTGGTGATTAAAATATGATATTAATTAATGGAAAATGCATTCGTACAGGGCTAAATGGCACAACGGTGGTGCTGTGGAAACGGCAGCGGGTTCCATAGCTCCCGGTAGTGTAATCCGTGGGGAGTATTTGCAAGACGACACGGAATGGGAGAGAGGTACGGCGCGCGAGACGGCGGTGGCGGTCGCCATGATGGTGGCGGAGCGTGGCGGCGCGCTGCTGGCGGCACTGCGGGCGCTATGCGCGGATGACCTGCGCCGCGCCGCGCCCCTCCTCGCCGCCGCGCCCGCGCTCAACACACTGCTGCCGCACGCACTTGCCAATTTAGAAGGCCTTCATGACTCTAACGTAATTACATATTTATACTAAACGTATGTATTGAATTTAAAAACTATAAACAAATAATGTAAAGACTACAGATACGTACAATCCGCGAACTGTAACACATGTTTAAGGGACAATCCATAAACGTAAGACAAAATCTAAATTTTGAGGGTGTCGAAAATAATTTTCGCATCATATTTCATAATCTAATATACAAACATAATTTAGGAACTGTTATTTTAATCTAATAATTCATATTTGTAATTGCAAAAAATGTGATATCATAGTAGGTAAAGCGAGCATTACAAGTCTAACCAGCTGTGACAAAAACGAGATTCGTATGACGTGATTTATGGATCGCCCCTAATCATGAAAATGCTACTATAAACCCTCTTTATTACTATTATAATAAACATTCATCATCAAATTTTATTTTACAGAGTGTAGTCCGTCTTCTTGAAATAATTCACCAGCTGCTCCCGCATGTTGCGGCCATAAACCACGCGCTACCTAGTCCTGATGACATTCCTACCGCTACCACGACCAGTCAATATTACACGTGGGTGGAAAGCGACCACCCATACAAACAATCTACAGTTATTAATAAAAGGTTACTTTCATTTCTATTTATATATATTGTAATATTAATGCTTAATATAAAATTAAAGATAATACAAATTATAAATAAGGAAGAAATCCTCTGAGCTAACGGTAGATTCCTATAGGATTAACTACTGACTTCCTTATGTAACTTTATGACTCGTAAGTGTTTGTAATAGCCTAGTTAAATATAAAATGTTTTGTTTTTGAGAAAAAAGATTATAATAAAATAAATAAAAAAACAATGTGTTGTGTTGTCATACAGGGTGTTATTTCCACCAACCGTATCTTGGATAGTATTGGAGATGGACCCGCGCAGTATCACCGCTCAGTCGGAGGACACTCTCACGGTGTACGCCATAGCCGGGGCGCCGAAGCATCGCTGCCACTGCATCACGGACGCGCGGGTCGCCGACCCACCATTCCGCAAGGTATATAAGGTAGCGGTCGTCCATTAATTCCATTCATTGTGATCACAACGCTACACTGCCACACTGCTACAACTCATTGACTGACCGTCTACCGAGTACATGATCTGCACCGCTGATGTTTGTGTTACAGATATCACCTGCTATAGAGTTGTTTATTTTACAGTGGCGAAGGGTGAAAATTTATAGAAGTATGGTAACTCAATTTTAAAAAAGTCTTTACCTTTCATACAAGTTATATTTTTAAATACTTTTTAATATGAAGTGGGAAGCGCCGTTTAATCGTTGCACAATATGTGTTACAATGAGACAATACTTTTAATTTTATATAGACTGAACAATACACATTTGTATATAATTACATAATATATATTTAAAAACTATAATCAATAAGATAAGAGAAAGGAATCGAGTTATGTAAACCCTTCGCCACAGCTAATTTGCTATTAATATATACTTACATTTAAGGCAGCTAAGAAAGAAGTTTATGCTTAAATAATATTATTGAGGTAATGGAAATGTAATCTTACGCTTGCTAACCTCTCAATAAATATCTAACATTGTTAGATTTATCCGTGTAAGTGCGAAACGGTGTTGCATACTGTCTAGGTGGTCAGTCTTATTACGCATGTGTATTGTGTAATGTGTGCCTTGGGGCTAATTCCATAATATGAATTTGTGATGCATTGTTTGGTTTTAAAATTCACTCGCCGTCATTCATTTTCATAATAGATCAAATAATACAATAGATTATCCAGTAAAATCTTTGATAATAATTGTCTAAGAGAGAGAGAGAGAGAATTTGATAATAATTGGCTGTGCATACAGCGAATATGATAAATATCATTTGCTTTTAGTACTTACTGTTGAAATATTCAATATCTTCTAGTTTTTTCAATTAAAAAACTGCATTTTTTTTTTAAATATACAAGTTGTAAAAATTTATATATGTTAAAAAAAATTATATAATTTTTCAAACTGGCCTGTCGTGGCATAGGGTCACGAAATAAACTAGTTCTTTTACTTAAACTGTAAACGCGACTGATTGTGGGTTCGATCCCACTCGCCATAATTCAATAATTACTTAAATATATATATATCCATTACTTCGCTCTGGTGTCGAGGCAAAGCACGTCGTTGAGTGCCGCCACTTAACACGCAATTCCCTGTTTCCTGTGCCTCACCCTGCTATGTACGGGATTTTTTGATTTAATTATTTTTTTTAGCATCTAGGCTCTGTACAAAGCAATCGTAAACTTATATTAGAAAACAATACAGCTTACCAGAGATGGATCTTTACAGCGGCTGGTCCAGTTGACTTCAGAGACTGGCGAAGCAGAAGAGCTAGAAGAGACTAGCACCGATGCACCGTGCATGCATTACAATTGTACTTATGTCAGTGTCACGCCTAAATTGTCTAACATGTAAGTAACTTATACATTATTTGTACATATGAAATTTATGTTTTGAATAACACATTTATTACATTTTTTTTTATTTTAGACCTACAGACAGGCCACAAAAGTCGCTATTGGTGCCCGGAAATGAAGTAATTTTCTCCTTAGAAACGACCTCAGACTACATAAACGATTATAATAAATCTAATAAGTAAGTATTTAAATTTATAAAAATGTATTGGATAAAGTTATCTATTCAAAAAACTAGATATTGCGCAGGTGTCCAATATTAAACAAAAGAAATAAATATAATATAATATAATAAAACGCTGTAAAACAAAAGAAAGAGTGCTGTCTTCTACTTCTAGTTAAAACCTTATTAAACGGACTTATTAAAATCCGTTGCGTAGTTTGAACGGTCTAAGCGCATATTCGCGAGTAGTGATTTTATTTTATACTAAGTATGAATATTAGGTATTGTTATTGTTATTACTTTGTTTACCAGGCATTATAACATGCCTGGTAAACAAAGTAATAAAGGTGAATCGGCACATTTGTTAATCTGAGTTGAACGTGCGCCTAACCACTGCAGTTTGCGGTTATGAGAACGTTCACGCTGTATTCTTTACGCAGCAGGGTAGACGCGGAATCCTAGTGTTAAGACACTCCAGTCCTCATTTACCACCGAATTCTGGAGGAAGATATTTAATATTTCATTTCCTCGAGTAGGGATCAAACTCACAACCTGTTGCGTTTACAGTCTTGCACTTGTGCCCCTGCACCACGACAGGCCTCTAAATTTTACGACGATCAATTAAATCTCCATATTGTTTGTACAGTGAAGAGAGCCGCTTTGGCTTCCGATGTCTATGTGTCGGCTACGAGGAAGCGCCATTCACGAATGTCAAAACTGGAGGAACGCTCGGTGGCTTAGCCACCCTCGAGATGGAGCTCGTACACCTGGGCGCCGCGTGCGCAGCTCGACTCCTCGCGCCCGATCTGGACGTACCGCCACTTACTCATGGTAAATAATTATATTATGTATTATATCAAATATTATGTAACATTCTTAAGATGCGTGCAAAATTAGTAGGGGAGAGCGGGGCTAAAAACCTTCCCGATTTCCGCGGCAAATTATATAATTATATATTTTATTAATTATATATTTTTAAGGGTAAAATAACATAGATATGAACAAAGGGAAGTGAATGTCATTTCGAACATATAAGTTGAGTAAGTGTGCGTAAACTGAGTTGTCATAATTATCTTGTGTAAATGTGTATATTGTACTTACACTGTGCATATGTATATCTATTATATATATGTCGCCACGACAAGATATCGTATAGATATTTTAGAATTAATTGACTAAATCGTGCTAGTTTCACATACTTTGAAGTTTGAATGTAGAATTTAACGATCCTTTGTGGATAAATCGATTGATATCTATAGGTACAACAACTTAAATCAAATCTAAAGGGAAACAAATAATGCGCTAAATAAATTTTGCAGTAATGTTGTGGATACTGTGATATATTTCGATTGCTATATCAATAGCCATAAATTGTCTAAAACGGGTTAGCATGACGACATCTTCTTTTGATAAAAATAACGACACCTTTTGTAAATTATCATATTATTATAAATGTAAAGATTAACTGAATGTCAAGGTTTTCCTTATATTTTCAAATCTACAATGTATTTGAATATTCGAAATCAAATATGTGCAACATCTAGAAGTTCTAGAAGTTGTTTAGTTTTATGATATAAATATTTGTTGATTACACCAATCATTTATTATATTAATGCACTATTGAATCATTCAGCTAATAACGTAAAACAGTCTGCTAATTAAAACAAAAATAGTAATTATTAAACGTCTACGAGCCCAGTGCCAATGTAGATTAAATAAGTAAAATATAAGTTAATATATATTGTTATACTTTTAAAATTCATTATAATGTTTACTGTTACGCAGAATTAGAAAACTAAGTTATTCTTTATAATTGACATTGTTTTATAGTGTGTAGGTACTCAACCAGTTATCATATACCTACTATATTGCTTGTGAGTATATATTCTTCTGAGTTTTATGATTAGGCGACTTGATTTAAGCCTCTCTGATGGCGTGCTTGGAATATAATGCTGCACGTGTGTTACACTGTACCATTGTAGTCCAATATTGTGGTATAAATATGTCATACTTACAGTCGCTCACGTTCTCCTTTTATTGAATCAAATTTCCTCGTAAAATTGACAAATGGTTATTTTGTATCAAATTATGAGTGCGTACTTCAAAATGTGTCATTTAATACCTATTTACTACATAGGTAATATAACAATTGCACATTTTTAAGTTCCGATATATAATTAATTTATGTATGTATACATTATTGTAAATGTGACTGAATATATATTATTCATATATTTTTTTTATTTCTTGTCGTAGCCACGATAGTAGAAGTACAGATGCACGCGATGTCATCAAGTACAGCTGGTGGTGGTGACGAGTCGGGCACAGACGAGACTGAAGCACTCCTCCTCTCACGTGGTCTTGAATTAGGATCTCCACCCACAGTGCACGCTGTGCTGGATGGCATGCCGCTGCTTAGGTGAGTGTACTTTTAAAGAAACTATAATGCCAATCATATCAATTTTTGTTATTAGTTTCATACTTTATTCTGCATATACTGTCTGTTATATGCGACAGAGGATTCCTAGTGTTAAGACACTACGCTACCCTCTTTCCGCCCAATTTTTAAGCCATTACTTGTTGAATGGCGATGCTAAGCGCTGCGACTTATCTATCTTTTTGCCTCTCTCTAGGAAGAGATGAAAACAATTCATTTCTCCGAGTAGGAATCGAACCCGTAAACGTCGCGTTTAAATTCAATCGCAGCAGAATGACGGATTCTTTCTGTATTTTTTATGCTCATTATAATGTTTAATGTAAAATTTATGCAAGTAAATGTGAAGGATATTCATTTAGTGAGCACAAGTATTAAATATAGTATTAAGTAAAAAAACCCATAAATGTAAATAATGTTCATTTACGTTGAGTAGGATTTCGAAACTAACTTTCTTCCTTCGTTCCGAATGTGAAGAATATTTTGTGTTAGTATAAAGTGAAGAGCTAAGTGTCTAAGAGATTTGAGTAATTGCCGACAAATTCAGGTCGTTCTTCTACTGACCCACGGATGTCGTATTGAGTCACCTGTATGCGAGTATAACAATTGACCCAAGTGATCCCACATCAGATATATCATTTCAATGACTTTTAGTTAGTAAAAATCTTTTAAAGAACGAGAAATGTTGCTAATAATACATACAGGATTGCAGCGTCAGTGCTCCTTTTATGGGAACAGCATATATGTAGGTTAGAATATTTTAAACCTATACCTAAATAAATTAATCAAGATAATTAACTAAGATACTTAATTAATAAATTTAGCAGCTACCATCTACAAGTAGTACTAGTTCAGGAAAAATCTGAAAACTATACATTTGGGATAAAATCCTTAAAAATAATAGGTTTAAAAGAGTTAGTACAGGTTTAAGAGTTTAGTTCAAGTGATTATCAAATGAAAGGGCTCTGGCTAAGCTAAGCCTGAATTTCAGAAAAAGCTCGAGACCTCCAATAATTGTACTGAGGGCGAGCCCGACTCGCGCTTGTCCGGTTTTTTATTTTTAAGACATTGCGCTAATAAACGTAACTATATACTTGTGTTGTGAACAAACAATATAGTCAAGTTTTCATTTCATGGTATTTATTGAATTACATACTTATAAATATTCTAGTTTTTTTAAGAATTCATATATATTGTGATAATAATATTATAATAAACTAAAGGTTACTGCTATATTTATAAAAAAAAATTAAAACCTCCTCGATAAATTTCATTTGAACATAGTCTACGTTGGTTTTATTTTAATAGTTAAATAGTATTATTAGAATAATTATCAAAATCTGAATAAATATCCTGTTAGATGAAATCGAAAATAATTTTGAAAAATAATCCCAAGTAGTTACGCACAAAGCTACGAACACCATCGTAACGCCATCATTGCTTAGAGATGGTTGTAGAAAAGAGAAACAAGTTAGAAATAATTCCCTTTCGGGGGAATGTATGATTTATATGTTCCCCCAAAATAAACTACGTTTACTTAAAGAGTAGAGTAAGATTCACATCACATAAGCCACGCCTTTCAGAAACTGCGCCACGGCATTGCATAAGGAATAATTGATCATTCGCATTTATCTAAGTACTATAATATATTATTCAACTCGCTTTGCAAGGTCACAATATTATTAATAGACAAGTGCAAGAACTATGATGACGCGGTTGCAGCTACATATATATATATATATATATATATATATATATATATATATTTGCGTAAAACAATATTTAAAAATAAATTCAATATTTATATACTAGATAGAAATATACATATAATAACTTTACTTTTTTACTCACTGCGTAAATAAATAGAGATTTATTAGAGAAATAGAGTTTACGCCAATTGTAGATGCTCACACCAACATTTAAGATTTTTATTTAAAGGCCGGTAATGCGTCTGTAGCTCCTTTGGTGTTGCTCGAAGTCGTGGGCGGCGGTGATCACTTGTCATCAGGTGACCCGTACGCTCGTTTGCCTTGTCCTTTCCACAAAATAAATAATAGAAAAATGACCTTGACATGTTGGTAAGGTTGCATTATAGTATTAGTACTGTTCAATTTGCGATCTAGGAATCTAAAAGGACATATTAACATGTACATTAATTTAAACTAAAATCTAAATATGTATGTCACAAATTAAGAAAACCTTAAGTTTACAAATCTTCGCTTATTTTGTTAGGAAATACCTTTTTTAATTATTTGATTTTGACATTTTTAGGATTTAGCTTTTAAAAACTTTAAACGAATTATGCATAATGATATAAAGTAAAATATATAAAAAATTGTATATAATATAGTTAATAGGACTGTCAATCAAAAATCAATTAAATTATATATTAATCATAATTATAAATTATAGAATTTATTATAGAATATGAAACGAAACATATTATAGAATATGAAACGAAATTAAATCATAAACCTATTATTGGCACAGTATTTTTTATTTTCAAACTTTGAGGTAGCAACTCTTTTTTTTATAACAATAAAGACATATTTAATTTAAACTTAACATAAAGAATCATATTTCATATTAAAATAAACTTGATTACAAGTCTGTAGTTATTAGTTCTGCCCTTTCGACTACTATATGAAATTCAGTTTCTCTATAGGTTTTACCATCCGGCATTACCACATTCATTTTCTTCTTTTTTTCATTTTCACGTCTCACAATAAAGAAAATTACTATTACTGCAATCAAGATAACAATCAAAACACCCACAATAACAAAAATCCAAAAAGTTTGTTTAAATGAACCACAACGGCTGTTAACAAATGTAGGTAGAGACATATAATGTGCTTCGAGTTGATACCAACAATTAATTATTCCTTTTTGGTGGCTTAGTACAACTTGCCATTCATCTGCTAATTGACAGCTACATTGGGTGTCAAGATTTAGTCCATCTATTCGAAGTGATAAGGATGTTTCATTGTATAAAAGAGAAAGGGGGTTCACTGAAGTCATTGTATTATTGTCTATCAAAATTTCTTGACGACCCATAACAGACAAAATTTCTGCATCAACCGTTAACCCTAGAAAAGCACCCTTGCTTACTGTCGTCACAGTGTTATTTCTGAAAGTTATAGGACCTCTTGAAGTTATGTGAAAAGAGTCACCTTCCAATGTCTCTATAATATTGCTTTCTATCAATACTCTCTTTGGTGAACTGACAAGAAATGTTAAACTTGATAGTAGCTTGATAGTCATTCCTTCCATTCGAAACAGGTTGACTACTTCTACATCTGACAAAAATCTGCTTGGTAGAGATCTAGCATTACCACCTTTCAGTATGAAATTTTCCGTGGTAAACTTTTTGAGAGCCTGTATCTCTATTTTATCATATACATTGTTTGATAGTTCTATATTTTTAACTCCAGTTAAACTTGAAAAAGCGAAGGGCTTTAGATTCATTATTCTGCTATCTCTAATAACTATATCGTTAATTTGACCCTGAACCGCGTGTGAGGAAATTTCGGTTAGAGTACTATTTATAATCGTTATTTTAATTCCTGGATTAACTTCATTATCCTGAGGAAAAGGAGACCAGGCTAAAGCTCGCTCACTTATAATCATATTTTCAATATTTCTTAATTCTATAGTTCTTAGTTGAATAAGATTTCGAATTGTTTGCGATAGGAATATAACACGTTCACAGCCGTTTATTATAATAGATGTCGCTCTCGGAGGAACTCTGTATGCTCCATCAGGCCTCAAAGTTAATTCCTGAAAAATAAGGAGGTACATTTTACATTTATTTGACATTTATTTAATCTCATCATCATCATCATCATCAACAGCCATCTTTAATCTATAATAATAAAATATTATATTGAATATAATATGAATATTTACGTTAAATTCTCTGGTGCAATTACATATTAGCCTTGTGAACGAGTCACATCTGCACGCGTCTTCCTCACAGGCGGTGGGCACGGCGCGCTGTGCAAGCACCTGCGTCAGCAACAACACTAGTTGCCAACATGTTGCCCACCTCATTCTCATCATATTACGTCACCATTGCAAGTCAGCTAAAAAACAAATAACCACGGCTTAGGAAGGAATTTCTGCATATACATGTACCTATTTGCCATAATTGTATGACACATTACTTCATTTTATGCCTAACTAAAGTAGCTTATATATTGTTGAACGCTTTTATAATTTATTAAAATTTTATTATTTGGAATGAATCTTACAACTGAATGAACCTCACCGCTCTTATAAAACTTCAACATAATGTTTTAAACAGTTTTTGTTTAATTTGCATTTGTAACAAATAAAAAAATATTGATAAATATACAGTTCTAAATTCTATATTGTACCTTTGATAATAATATTCCATTCTTTCTGGTCGAGTCGCCTTATATTTTCCCGTAATTTTTCAGTTTTAATTAGCTTATTATATTTTACATCACTTTTGTTATATTAAAATTAAACTTGTGGAAATGTAACTGTGCTTACTCACTAGAATCAGAGAGAAGTGTGTGAGTCAGAGTAATATCGTTATCGGCCGCGTTATCAGATATGTTAGGTAGGTTCACGTTACAAATATGTGTATTAATTTCTATACAATATTAGAGGCCACAAAGGTATTGCTAGCATTAAAGTCATATATCGGCAGATTTTTTAATGTGAATTCGTTGCATAATAGAATTTCGCTTGTTTAGTGAAAATAGTCTAATAAGTAAATAAAAAATATTATTTGAAAATATAAGCAAAAATATATTTAAAATAATATATATAAAATATATTTTTGCGAAGGTATGACTTTCATTCGTGCAGTAATAATAACAAACATAATACCCTATCTAGCAAAATACATATAAATAAAAAATACTGTTATACAACGTTAAAACATACATAAGAACCATAGGTTTTGGAATTTGTAATTTAAAAATATTAATATAATGTTTGTTTTAATATATTTATTAACTTAATTGCGCTATTTCTCAATTAATTTCTGCCTGGCTTGAAAAGTTCGTAAAGGTAAACTACGCGCTGTGTCCCTCATATAGCAGGGAAGGCAGATGGTACCTAATATTAAGATACTTCACTTTCCTCTGCCTAAGCTATGATATGCAGGAAAGGCATGACGTTAAAAAAAATATATAAAGACAACCTGGACTCAAAAGGCATCGCAATATTTATCGAAAATCTCGTTTATGACTAGTGCGTTTAAACAAATTTGAAGATCGGGACCGGTTTTAAAAGACCCCCAACATGATATTGTTCTTTAAAATATACTAACTACAAATTTTAGTTTAACTTTAAGGTTATTTCAATTTTAATACTTATTTAACTCTAGTTTAAATTATAAAGTACACCTGTACGTATTTATTTATTTTCATAAAAACAAGAATATGCTGTCCTCAATGTGAAAACCATATAAACCTAAAAACCGTAAAGCTGTTTGAAAGTTACGGTAACTTTTAAAATTTTACTTTTTAAATAACGCATTGGTTAAGCTAAAATAAAAATAAAAAGATATATTTTAATATAGATATGGTTAAAATTATTGCCGAAAGCACATGTCGTGCTCATCAACATTGCAGAATAGTCAGCTAAGATCATCTTTCATATAGTGTATTGTGCGCAAATGACACTGGCCATATAAATAAATATATATATACTGCAATATTACTGAAACTCATAGCAATCGAGTGGAAATATATGAAATATCAAAACATATGATTTAGGTATGTTTGTATCTTATCTTGTATTCTAAAGTTGAAATATGAACTCTACTACTAACTCTACTACTCTAACGTTGAAATATGAACTCTCTACTACTACTTTTTAACTCTACTCTATTTTTTATTATAAAAAGAAAATTGAAAGGAATTGAAAAGGAAATTTAAAATATATGGCAGTTTTTGTCTTATTACAAGTTTTAGAAAACACAATTTTTACAGCTTCATTCTTAACAAATGTAAAAAATATGTATGAAATTTATAAACATAACTCCATTACACCAAAGGCTAAGAAAGGTCGGCACGTTGATTACATTAGTCTTTGTTTTGATTGAAGTTTCTTGAAAGTAAACCAGAGAAGCTACTTGAGATTATAAATAAATAACATAGGTACATAAATCTCTATCGCCGCATTTAAATACACGAATCGACATTAGTGTTTTGTAGATCTGAAATAAAATACCGTATGCTCTATTGAATATAATTATAATTTTAAATCAATTTGGAAAATTTCGAAAACTATTGGCTATTATTGAGTGCTTTTGTATATAAAAATATTTTACATTTACCATTTTATCATAAGATGTTATCGACTATTGTTAAGTTTGTTTTTTTTTCTTTTTACATTGTTATATTTACTTTGATTACGTATATTGTGGAAAATTAAGATTGATATAAAATTTTCTGTTATTATGTATTCTATACAAATAATAGTATAGCATAGCTGTTAAATAATTTATTAATAAAATAAAAAAAATATAACCCCTTGGTCGTCGCTAAATCGAAGGTACCTACTGATAACACACACGTTATTATTTGATTGATGTGGCGTCAGATATCGTTATCTATCTGCACTATTTTAATTTCAGAAAAGATAATATAAATTATTAAAAAATCTAATATGGGTAAAGTTATAATTTTTATGCATACGTAATTATATCTAATATCTATATGATAAGTTCATCATCATCATCATCATCATCAGCCTGTCCTCGTCCACTGCTGGACATAGGCCTCTCCAATGGCACGCCACTGAGCTCGATCTTCAGCTCTTCGCATCCAGTCACATTTTAAATATTTACTGCTATTTTTACTAACAATAACAACACGAATTAGACCAACGTATTCGTGTTAATACATAAGCTACAAGTTTTCCGGAACAATTGTAAGATTTATGTGTAATATAATATCATAAAATTGAAAATATTTATACTAACCTCATAAAATATTGAGTGAAGCGGTAAAATGGTAAGCGGTAATCATTTAAGACTAGAAATTGTTTCCATTAAGCACTAAATAACTTATATTGTGTATTATATAAAATCTAAGTGTTAATGGCGGTGTAAATAAAACTAACAATCGAATATAACGCACGCGCCGCCTCAGTTACCGTGTTAGACTGACTGAGCTGTGAGCTCATGAAGTCATGAGCGTGAGCGCTCACGTTAGTTGAGTCGCCAGTCGGAACCTTCCGTCTTGGCGTGACCGGTGTGTGACCAACCGGTGCGGCCGACGTAAACTAGTGTGTAAGACTGTATGTGAGTTGTGAGCATTTCACGGCGTTCGCGACTGTCGACCTTCGGGCGTGTTTGTATGGCAAATAATTATATCTATGTTTCGTTATTTTCGTAAAATTATGTACTTGATTTTATGTACGGATGATCTGTACACTAAATATGTGTGACGTATTATACTCGTACTTTGATCAATTATTTGTTATTGTGTTTGTTGTTTTTTTTTTTGCAAAATTTAATTTGATTATTATTATAAAAGGTAGATCGTATATTTACTAGTAATGTAATAGTAGTAACAACGAATACGACATATGTACAGTACCCATTCGGTTTTAACTTTATCTCACAGTCTGTAAATACCTACCTATATTTACCTACTGTGTCCCGCCCATAGCAGTGTCGGCAGGGGGAATGTAGTGTTAAGACACACTGTTCCCGTTAAGACACTTCTTATTAATTTTACTTTCCCACTTATTAATTTTATATGTAGCTTCATGTGAGTAAAAAAGTAACTTTTGAGTTTATTAATTACAAAAAACAAAATTTACATAAAACAAGAATATAGAAGACTAACATTACATTAGTTTAGCAAAAGTGGAGCCTGCAATTATTAAAATGTAAATAAAATTGAGTTTAAGTAAATTGGAATATTTATTAGTGTTAATTTCATTGGATAAGGTATAATAAACACTGTTTTCTTTAAAATAGTTTGAAAATATTATTTTTATTTTTTTTCTAATTTGTAAAATATAAACTCCGTAAGAGAGTCTTTTGAATTTTTCGTACAAAAATATGTTTTTACGACATTTTATCGTCATCCTTGACCATTTTAATACCTTGTTCGCCTGTGTGTTTTGAGAAGGTCAACTCTATCTCTGTATTAAAATTCATTAAAATCGGTTCTTTATTATGTTATAGATATTATGTAGATAAGGGTGCAAAATCTAATCAAAATATATAATAGATTGTCCAAAAAATAATACAATTATAATAAAGACCGCCCAAGAAATATCATGTGGAATGTATGATTACGATATATAACATACACATGCACAAATCTTTATGAACATTTTTGGGAATTATTTAAAATTAGAAATAAACACAAATCACGTTTAACATTTATTTCATTTGCAACATCAATGGAATAACATATAATTACAATTTGAATAATCTTATTATAGTTAATTGCAATAATTTATATTTATTCTTAATAAGAGGTTATTATATATTAGTGTTTTTTTTTACAAATACGCAGCGACAGTCCGACAGTTCATTACACTGTCCGAATATAAATTACCATATCAGGCGTACTCTTGTCAAATATTATACAATTATCTTTAACAACTGACGAAAAATAGTGAAACAGCTAAGAATATTTTTCTATTAGTTTAAGTTATCTTTTTGTATCATGAATAGTAGTTTTTGTTACATCGATTTGAACCAACATAAGTTTAATTTAGTGATAAGCTAAATATAAAATTAGAATTAGACATATTTCTTATAAATAATTTGTAAAATAAACAGAATCAAAAATAATTCACTAACCTTTGGGACGATAGTGAGTCGAGTCTATTTTTTTGAGAATAGTTAGTTCACAAAAATATTTTTTTAAATAAAGAGATTTTCATTTAAAGTAGAAGTAATTTTACTAAAATATATGGGTAACTTAAATTTGGTATATTACCTTAATAATTAAGTTACAATAATAAATTGTAACTTAATACAATCATATCTACTATAAATGCTTTAAAAATTTCAAAATATATTTTTACAGTAAAATATATTTATTCAGTGATTCATGAACATAAATGATTACCTTTCTAAGTTGTATATTGTTTACTGTAACTTAATTTCATTAAAGTGGATGTTCGAGTTACATACTAATGCTACTTAAAATTAAATATTTTAGCAAAATATTTACAAAAGTTACAACTAAGTCTGGCATGACACAAATATTTATATTCAAATAATCATTAAAAATAAACAAACTAAATATCACAGCAAAGAAATATTAAGCAAAATCACGCAAATTGCTTTGACGTAGGCGCGATCTACCTTTGTCACAGATATTAGTTTCGAGATCTAAGCTCAAGGTCCAGTAGTAACCGTGTATATTGCAGGTGTTAAACTCATCAGTGCCGAAAAGATGTACCCTCCCCTGGGTCAGTAATTACAATAGGTTTTTCTGGCAATGGTCTATTTATCATTTTACTTGATGAATTTGAATTCGTTGATTTGTTTGATTTAGTTGTTGACGTAGGACTAGTTATTGCATTAAACTTAGAAACTGGATTCGTATTGTTAGAGTTCATTTTTTCACGTACAGCTCGCAAATATGGACCACGTGGAACTGCTTGTTCGGCAACTATATCAGGCATAACGTTTAAAAAATTATTTTTCCCCTTATCAGAATTTGCTATTTCAGCGTAAAGATGAACGGCAAAATCTTTTGGCTCAAAATATTCGTGAACTAACGCAGTTTGTCTGTTATAAGGTGATAACGGTGTTAATTTGTCAAGCGAAGGAGCCCGAGTTCCTACGCTTATCATTTTCTTTTTATTTTTTCCTATTCGTGGTGTTGTATTTTGGAACGGCAATTCGTAAATATTTTCTTCTGCATTTATAAGATTAGGAGTATTATTATTACAACTTTCTTCTACTTTGATAAGTTCATATAGATGTTCTATCATTTCACGTGCTTCTACATAATTTTCTGGATCTTCCAATTTGTCTTTTAAATTTTCTAATAATTCTTTTGTTAACTCTTCTGGAAGAGTCTGTGTCGTTTTATTTTCCATACCAACAACATCGACACCACATGAATTTGGAATTACGGTTTCTTGAACAATATCTTGTATACGTGGCTCATTAAGACGATGTCTTTCAGAATATTCATTTACAGATAATTGTGAGATAGATCCAGCGTTATCGAGGCCATTGTTCATTCCACAAACACACAAACGATCACAAAGAGCTCCACACGAAGAGTTAGAAGAAATAAAGTTTTTTAAATTTATACAATATCCTCGATGTTTCATCCATTTAATGAAACTTATAAACAATACTATCAATACGCAACCTAACGCCGTTACAATTACTATACCAATAACTTTTTTATTCCTGTCACTTATTCCTTCCTGGTCATCTTTCTTATGTGGAAATCTTGGATTTTTTATTTCTGTAACTGCTCCGGCTTCCTTACTTTTGTACGTTTCACACTGAATACTTGGCTTATCATTGCATACATTGTCAAAAAACTTTTTGAATAACATATTCTGTTCAGGAACATTGAAACAACGAGCAAAAAATTCATTCACAGTGCAATAGCTTTCATTTTCAAATGATTCTCCAGATTCAGCTCCCAGTCCTTTAGCGAGCCAAAATGTTATGTTACAGTGGCATGGCGAACCAAAATAATTGTTTTTATAAATGACATTATTAGAATCTTTTGAATATGCTTGTCCTATGAATCCAAGACTATTAGGGTTGATAGTCTCGATTTCATTTTCTATGAAAGATAATTCATGAATTGATCCACCAGGTGCGACTATAGCGTTGGGGGATAATTCATCAAAAGAGTTTCGTTCCATTTGGAGCTTATTCCAGGAAGATAGTTCAAATCCTCTTTCTTTAAACACATTAAATACACTATCTACTATTACAACTGCAACGACTGTGGCATTTATGGCACCTGTTTCTATGTTTTCAAATCTGGAATTAAAAAAATGAAAAACTAAAATCTAAAAATCATAGTAAATCATAAACATAATTGTAAGATAACAAAAAAGTAAATTATTAAAAAAACTACAAATACTGTCACAACTGACCTGGAACGTGAAATATTCAAATTAGCCACAGCAGATTGCAATGAATTCGATGAAAATATGTGAACTTTACATCCATAAAAATGTAAATTGTTTATAAGAGATTTCGGCGCAAAGGATTCTCCTTCAATAAGATTGAAAGTGCAATTGACTGCCATCACAATATTGTAGGTATTGGCTGGGAAAGCGCCCCCATGGACGGTTTTAACATTAACATGTTCGAGAGAGATCAGTGCTGCTGACGATCCGAAGGTTTGCTCAGGGAATTCTGTTATTGTAACATTCTTCATACGAATCTGAAAAACGAAATAATAATTAGCAACGAGTGTATCTTCACTAGTTGGTATATGCAGTGTATTAGTCTTATATCTATTATTATTCGCTTTGCTAAAGTAATTACAAATAATACTTTTCTTTATAAAGTTAGTTTCGCCTGCTGCACAATGATTTAAATTAAACTATATTTATACAATGAAGGTTATTTATTTATTAATTAAATAATATCTCACCGACATCCCTGGGCCGTGTTCTCCAACATTTGCGGCGGTTGGATCGAGTACGAAAGTACCAACACCAAATTCCAGGTGGCGAACATTTTCAATATGAATAAATAAAAGCCATGAAAATGCTTTGCCTTGTAAGGAAACGTAGTCGCAGTTACGTATAGTCACAGATAGTGGGCCTGAAAATATGAAAATGGACATAGTAAATATTTATCATTTATATAATCTATAAGAAATTAACAAAGTATATTAGATTAATGACAATAGTTATCTATAATAGATGAGTTCGAAAATACACTTTATATTATATTTTTAGGCGGTTTTAGAAAGTTACTTTACTAGTCTTCAAACTTATTAAAAAATGGTTATAAAATTTATTATTTAGTGTGCATTGCGTAAATATTATGCATTATGGTAAATGTTACAATGTGGTATTCATAATAGACATATCTCGCAGAAATATCGGTAGTGTTACATATATCTTAGAAATATACTGGCACTAGGCTCCCAAAAATTACCTAGGAGAGTAGTATATTATTAGATAATAATAACAAATTATACTTGTTTATATCTAGCTTGATAATAAGAATAACCTATAGGTTAATGGGCAGAGCGTTTAGACAATGTCCAAGAGGCGCGGGTTAGAATCAATTTTTTTACGCTATTTTTATTACCTTTTAAAAATATAAATTACGTTAATTCTAAAATTTAAAAACACAGATATTAATCATCGTATTATACCTTGATACGATGTTTCCGTAACGGAGGGAATTGTTTAAAACAGCACATGTTTTGTTGGCGTTAACCGAGCGCACCACCATTGTCTACGATACATTCAAGCTTTGTGTTACAATCGGCTTGCCTTATGAGTCATTATTCTGTAAAACACGAATGTCGACTCGGGGAAACGTTATATTTTTAGATGGCCGACCATTTCAACTCTACCAAATGACTACTTTTCTACTTATAAATTGGATATATCTCCAGACGTATTTTTTACTTTATATTGCTACGTACATAGGATAAATATTATATTTATGTTTTGAAAAGTAATATAACTTAATATTCGCAAAACAAAGATATCTATAAAATTTTTATCTACGATTTTTTTTTAAATTGGCAAAAAAAAAAAAATACCTTACTAGTACATTTATTGCCTATAATATACAATTAGTAATATGCATATTGTTGGTACTGTATTAGAAAAATTATTGTTAGAGTCTGATATTATATTCCTCGAATACTTTTGGCGTACAAATGGCACAGGTGCAGAAGTAGTTGCAGAAATGTTACTTAGTCATCGAATTTACTTGTTTTACATTTAGTTACTACAGTTAATATTGGTTGCGCAAACAACTTTCGACAGTGTGGCTTACATTATTTTCACTCAAGATGGATCTATCATCATTTTGTTCTACTTAGTTATTGTAAAATGACAAATTCTCAGTAGTTCGAATAATACTATTGATACTATATCTAAATATCTATCTATATATAATAAGTTATCTGCAAATCTGTCGGTTTTTCAATTAGGCTCAATAAATAGTTTTACTAAGACAAATACTTTTAACAACAATTAGTTGAAAAAATATTCTTATTGTTTATTACTATTAATAAGTTAATAAGATTTTTAACAAAACATTTTAATTTAAGATTTAAGACGAAACAAATTATATTATTGTCACAAGTTTCGATTTTTTATTAAATTTGGAAAAATAAAGCGATCCAAATAATGGTTTATTTTTACTACACTATCTACTAATATAATAACTATACTTAAAACTTTAATTAGTATAACTTTTACTAGTCTTATTTTTCGTATAAGTATTATACAGTGTTAATTTTTTTTCTAATGGAAAACTTCGATCAACTTAATTATTCTTTCTTCTTTTCTTTCTGTGATATTCTTCGTAATAAGTTAAATTCTTATTCAAATCAAGTAGTAGGAGTAAATAAAAAAATATTATTTTAATACTAAGAAAAACAAAATTTTCCTTTGTAATTCTTTTCTATTTGTATAACGACTGTCTATTACTTTTATATCGGTAACAGTGTAAAGCTTAAATGTTTGTTTATTAAACACAATTTGTTTGTTGTAGAAAGTATTGGTAAAAACTAGGCATTTGATATCGTTTACTTTTTATACTAATATTCAGAACTTAAAAGTGAAACATTGTTAAAGACATAAATCCATTAGAAAATACACTATCTACTATAGCAGTCAACTTATATTGTTGATTTAGAGGAAATAATATTTTATTTCAATGCACTTTATTTTACCGTTTTGTATAAAGACCTTTAAAGTGCGTCACTGCACAGCTTCGAACCATATGTGATAGTACAACTTGTACCATATCGGCGCTCTTATGTCGCAACTACGAGTGTGTAAAAAATTTTTAATTTTCAATATGATCGGTGCCGCATTTAAGTTGTGTTTTTTAATATAAATTGCTCAAAAAATTGTATAAGGCACAGGATACTACTATACTATTAATATATTTTATACGATTTTAGTAAACAGCAGACTTTTGTTCGAATACACTATTCAATTTCACTTATAATTTCAATTTCCATTCACTTATAGTACTCTATCTTCTGTGGGAAATTTTAAAGTTATTTTGGATTATAATTTTAAAATCATATGCACTTTTAGGTTTATTATTTGGCTTATTATATCATTTTTTTAATAAGGTAATTGAGGTCATCTTGTATGTAGGTATAGTATGAAATCTTGCGTGCTACATTTCAAACCGCTCCGACTGGTCTGTCAAGTCGATAAAGAAAAATCTCTCTTGTGCCAGTGATGTTACATAGCACGGTTAATCTTACATAAAAAAGGTTTTAAGCTAATGTAAAAAGCTCTGCAATAATAATTTTATTAAACCATTCTGAGAATTGAACTAAAATTTTTCTTAGTTGATACTTAAGAAAACTAGTTGTAATACTCTCGTGTGCATCATTTGAAAATTTTTAATTCCTTTCGCGTTGATACAAAATTAAAATTATAATAATTAAAATAATACTGCTAAATTAGATTCATCATCATAAAAATATAGAAATATTTGATATATTACTTTAAAATGCATTTCAAACGCAGTATTCATAAATACATAATAATAATCATTTAAAATAAAGAGGTTGTTTGTGTCGTTGTCAATATATGGATGGATTTCACTAGTCGAAAAAAACTAGAAGAATTGATCATAAGTAAACTTATATATAGGTAGGTAATGCAAAATTCTATCATGTTGCTTAATTTTTAAAGATAATTTTTGCAAGTGCATTCAATCGATTCAACTCGAGTCATATATTGTTTTAAAAAAAAATAATATTCTCTAAGCACTTTACATTTCGTACCAAATATTTTAAAGCTATGAACATAATATTTCTTAAATAGTTTTTTAATTTAGTTCTTCGCAACAGCTTGTGTTATCTATAAAAATCATACATCGCTTGCAGGCTTGCTTGTAATGGTAAATAGGAAATGAATTAAGCATTATGTAAAGTTGACATTCTAATTACTTATGTTTTATAATTTAGTACAATCCACGATGCCTAGATTGAGCTTTCCATTGGTATGAATGTTCACTGTTCATATATATTATAGATGTGAACCCGGCTGCACAATAGACATATGAGACGAATATCAAAATTTATGAGGATTAAATGTCCGTTGTAGAAGAATTTATATATATTTTTATGCTTTTTTTATTAATTTCTGATAAGAAACTTATTAGAAATCAATAAAAAAAACATAAAAAATATTTTCACAAATATATTTTTCATATAAATAAATATCTTTATTTTAAAAATATATTTTCTCTGATAATGATAGCTTTTCTCACTTTTAATGATCGCTTACACAAATGCCAAGCTCGGCATAAGCCTCGCGAAATGTACACTTATTATTTTTAAAAGATATGCAATCTTTCGCGAAGCGTCTTTTATAATATTTACAAGTATTTTCTATATATTTTTATAATAACATTGAGTTTGTAAAACATACCTTTAATATCGTTGAATGCCTTTTCTTCAATTCTCAGCACATCACAATTGTCAATTTCAAGGAAAAGATTAATTATATTCAGACCGACTGCTGCTGAGGTCCTGATATAGATAAGTGTATTGTTTACGAAGTGTAGATATCGTGCATCGTTCAGTCGAGAAAGTGAGTTTGCTTCTATCATTAAAGATTCCGCTCCGGTAATAGTTAAATCGTCTGTTGTTTCTGGTAGGTCCCCTTCTAGAACACTCAGGTTCTGTAAAGAGTAATACAATATATATATTAAGAAGTATAATAATAAAATCAAAAGTGTTGCCAGCCAATGGTACCGTAGAATGGGGTAAGGGGTAGGATAGTAGGGGGTGGATGTATTGAAATATATGAGATGGAAAAGTATGACACGTTAAGGTACAATTTAAAGAATATAAAGCTTTTAATAACAATATACCATAACTTAATTTTTACCTAAAGTTTTTTTAGCTTCACGCTGTATTCTGCATATAGCAGCGTAGGCAGAGGGAATCTGAGAACCTAGTGTTAAGACACTTCGCTGTCCATTAAGACACTTCTGTGAGACATTACATATCGAACGGCGAAACTTAACGCCGCGCTTTTGTTTCGTTACCAGAGCAAGGAAATGAAAATATTAAATATTTCATTTTCTCGAGTGGGAATCGAACCCATAACCTAATGTAATTATTTTTTCTTACTTTTCAGCTGATCTCACCCTCATTGCAACGATCTTGGATATAATGTATATACATTTATATCACATATATATTATATCACATCATAAAGAGCACCTAATGATGATAGGTCATTCTGCTCTAAACTTTCCACCCATTTAACATGGCGTTGGAGGCGCTGCACTTTGTCTAACCGAACCGAAGTAATATAAACATTGACATAAATAATGTCAAATATACATTTAGACCAAATTGTATATGATAGAATGTATCACTCAATCATCTTTATCTCTATTCTAATAACAAATAAGAGATCCTTCACTACTTAAAGTACTGTATATCATAATACATAGTATAACGTTAATACAACAATTTAAAGAGTATTTGATCTTTGTTATATATTTTTAACTTTTTCCTATTGTTTATTTAGACTTCAAAAGCAGCGCTTGTTACCGCTATGACACAGTCGATAGGACAAAAGACACACATTTTCACTTTGTATTTGTATGTGTGTTATCTATATATTTAGTTATTACTGATAAATGCTGGCTTCTTTTCTCTAGTTTGATATTTGTTATCGAGTCGCTATACATTCATGAACGCTGCCACAGATAGCGTCCTCGATATGACTCATTAATGTTACGAAGTCACTTCTTATACCATTGTACTATTATTATGCACGATTTATAATTGCTTATATTATTTTTTTATATCTTTTTGTATTATTTTTTAAGACCAAAAAGGAGGGAAAGGGGACAATATCAGAAATAATATAGAAAAATTATAGTTTAAAGGTTTGTTCACTTCTTGTTTCCCAGAAAGCTTTCTTCTTTTATAATAAGATTAGGTTTTTTCTAATCCTTATTAATTATTAAATAGATTTTAGTTTTTCTAGAAAGGAAGAATAGCTAGAAATATGTTATTCTTATTTAAGTCAAGCAGTGATATTATGAATCAGTTAATAGAGGCTATCCATTTTGATCCCAAATTGCTATTATACATTTTCATTTAATAATTCTTGAACGTAAGGTATTAACACAAAAAACCTTGATCTATATAAGGTTGGTAAAGTCGTTTAGGTTACGGAAGAATCGGCGAATACAATGCCCGGAGATTTTTGCTTGACTTAGGACATAATGTATTAGAACAATACTTGGGCGTGACATCTATTGGTATCCAAATAACTTTTGAAAAATATCTAGCAAATTAACAGCCTTAATTTTTTAAAGTAAAAAGACAAAAGAGAGAGAGAGTTTGATCAAAATTCTTTTAGTAAATTTTATGAGAAAGGTGAACCATAGACATGAAAATACTACAAAACTAATACTTTTGGCTTTTGTAACTTATAAAAATAATAAATTTGTGTTTTTTAGTTTATATTCAATATTACAGTTCTATTGTATTCCTAGCTATTAACTGTAGCTTCGTCCGTATAGTCTAATGGAAATAACTTATCTAAGAAATCACGCAAGCTCTCCCGTGTTTGCAATATTTTTCATTGTTACTCCTTTCTTGTATTGGTCGTATCAATATGTATAGTAGCTTATAGTATTCTTCAATAAATAGACTATAATTCGAATAGATATTATTACATTTGACATTCACATTGGAACATGGTCTACCATTGTATCCGATGTATATTTTTTTGTTGGTACGAACTTTCGCAATTAATGAACATAAAATTTCTCAGAGTTTTCAAGTTACACAATATTCGGTATTGCATTCCGACCATTCATCATTTCATCACCTTCAAGCAAATTAGCAGCAATATTTCCATGGATGGTTGTAATAATCGCACAGCTTCTCGAAGCTGGAGGAGATAGAGACATATAAGAGTACTCTTCTCTTCTTCTTCTTGTGGGTGAAACGCAAAGTAAGGGATGGAAAAGAATCCAAAATGGATGTTAATGATGTAAAGCAAATCTTTAGGAATATTAGATATTATTACACTTGTAATGCGTAATCTTGAGCGAACTTAATTAATTTTGAGGTACGTTTACGTTATATTTTAAAAAAGAATGGTTCGAATAATATTCATTTGGTGTCAAGTGAAAGATGACAAAGTAGGGCCTAAAACTTTGAGAAAGCATCAATTCAAAATGAGAGCTCTTGACCAAGTTTTTCGTTATAAACTAAAAGTCAATAAACAAAAACTACAACTTTCAGTTACAGTACAAGCTTTGTATTACATAATTAAATGGCATACATGAGAGAATGCAAAATTACCTGTAGTCATCATATTTGCACAATCAAATGCTCGATATTAAAATATTTTTTATCGATGATTATTTTTTTCAAATGACCAAAATCTCAAAAACGGTGAAATTTCATTGCGTACTATATGGGATAAAAATATTCTTAATTCTTATGATTATTTATTTCATAGAATTATATTATTTATTCTTGCTTACGAAGGTGTATTCTGTAACGCTTAAAACTTAGCGATGTTAGTAAATTATAATATAGTATTTGGAGACTAGCCAGTCTCTGGCGCAGGAAGTGATCTCTCGTTACGGTTTTTTTATGGTTTGTTCGTTGCTCCCGCGGGCACAGGCGCGATCCAACGCTGGCCGGTGCGAGAGAACGGGTGCTCCGTTCTATAGTGATTTTATAATTTATGAATTTTGTATGATATGTGGATCTAACAAAACAAATAGATAAGCTTATTTATAAATTAAATTTTATATTATATTATAAATATAGAATCGTTTAAAATTGTTTTGTACTTTATGTTAATAAGTATATATTACATATATTATAATGAGAGTTTATATGCAGTTAATACAATAGTACCACTGAGACCACTGACTCCACTGAGATGTAGGGAAAAAGAATGATGAATCGGAATAGCGGTTTTTGAATCTTTATAGATGTTTCATTAAAACTATGCACGTCTCATATTAGAGTTAAATTCAGTGCTAGTTTTATTCTATTAGTGTACTAAACACTCAATAAATTAAAGTTTTATTCCTTAATGCAGTTTCTATGTTTTAATTATTATATTGTAAGAAAAAGCTCGTTTGAGTTGTATCAAACGGAAACGGTCGTTGACATATATTTATAGACTGTCTTAGCGTATTTATCGAATTGTAGAATACCTTGGGAATCGTCAACATTTAATGAATGGAAAATATAGTTTTAAATTACTCTGTTAATCTAAAAGTCTATATTACTATTTTTATAGAGTAAATAATAATAAAATTCCACTTAGCTCACAAAAAGAAAATGATTTAATTATTCGATTCTATGAGACCTAAA
Organism: Heliconius numata; assembly: GCA_016802625.1. Taxonomy (NCBI): domain Eukaryota; kingdom Metazoa; phylum Arthropoda; class Insecta; order Lepidoptera; family Nymphalidae; genus Heliconius; species Heliconius numata. The sequence continues at coordinate 1,727,582 of JAEBDU010000064.1, read as the reverse complement.
TAAATGCATATTATCTAGGTAAGTTATTTAAACAGATAATAGCTAAATTTGCAAGTGCGTGTGCGCTACAAATAACCTGTGTTCTATACGAGTTGTTCGGGTAAAAGAGTCGTGTTGTCCCATTCTAAAGAGAAGAGAGAGCGGGACAACGTTAGGACGGACGAATGGAGTAGAATATTTGAGGCGAATAGTTCGCTCGTATCGGTGTATGTAATACAACCACACGAAAACCAGGTTCTGTTTATGCAGCCAAAATATGCCTAAATTTACTTTGTTTAATGTTGTTAAACATTATAAGTATAGTATAGATATTTTTATGCCTCTTAATTTATAATATAATGTAGGTAGATATATAAAATTAGATATTATTTTCAATTTAAGTTGGAACTTATTGACAAAATGAATTCATATTTGCACGTTTATTGTTAAAGTCGTTAGCGAGTGGTAATGAGATCGTTAGAAAATGATAATGATGACTAATAAGTTCCTTTTAAGTCGTGTATACATCATTGTGTACTATTTTTAATTTAATATGATTCTACATTAAGTCATTGTTTTACGTTTAACAGAATACCCTGCTTTTAGGAATTTATATTCTTTATATTCTTATAACCTGGATTTAATGAGGGTTCTTTAAAAAAAACAAAGAAGATTTCCACTGTACAGTTGTCAAAAATGAAGCTTTAAGTAATAATCACGTAGGGTACAGCAGCTGCTCAATAGAACTTAGCGATGTGTGCACGTGTGCAACAGAGACGTAACATGTTTACACGCACTGTCGGTGTGTGTGCGTGTGCCCGATGCCACTTGTTGCTCGGGAGTCGGTGTCGGGTTCGTGAACTGTCTCTTTTACAAGAGGAAATTATAGCCTGTTTATAAGGTCCTTCACAGTGCTCGCACATATTAAGAAATCAACGTCAGGTAGCTTTGTTTTGTTTATTGTTGGGCGTCGTCCTTTATTGTCATATATAAAAATAGAATAATATTGAGCAATATTATCGTGATTCTCTGTTAGACTTGCGGTTATCTTGGAATTAAAACTAGTATTTACTGTAAATGTCAAATCATTTCTAAATGTGTTATAGTATTTAATTATTAAATTTCATAATAATAAATATTATACAATACAAGTTATGTTTTTGTATTTATGTGTAAATAACCTTATGGAAAGGTCGCCGATATGCAATCACCACACGCTGTGATAACTATATAACCAGTATTTCAATATTGTTACCTGATGATGAGGTACGGTGCAGTTAACATCCATTCGGGACGGGTGTTTAGCTGGCACACACTCGCAATAATTCAATTGGCAAACTCCATTGGTGTGTTCGGTGTTCACAAAGGCAATTAGAGACAGGAGCGAGAGCAACGCGGGGAGGCGCGACATGTTGCCGCGCTGCGGCGCGACTGACCGCGCGCTACGACCGGCATGCACAGACTGGCACCACCGCCTACCGCTACTGTCTTTGTGAATTCTGTTTTTATCGATAGTGATGCTATTTATTGAATCAGCTCTCAATTATCGATATCGATGATGTGGTTCAAATAGTTTGGTTAATCATATTTCATCATATATTCTAATTGTTGTAGACACGCGTAATACTGATTTGGTCATTATATGGTATGGGAGAATTTATGATAATTATAATTAGATGATATTTATCATATATACATTTTAATTCTACAGGCTACTAATATAATTATAGTTATGAACAATAATCGAATACATCGTTTCTATAGAAAGTATCTATCAAAAGTGTGCGTGCGGGATACAGCGTGAAACTGATTTCTTTCATTTTATATTCTATTTTTCGAAAAACAGGGGCGTTGATTAACTCTAAGTGTCTAATAAACGTTAAAAATAATGTTTTTACTAAAATTAAAAATATATATATAAAGAAAATAAAGCAAAGTGTACACAAACAGAAATAAATTTTGTACTCAAACAGAAATAAATTTGTCATAGATAAGTATTGAGTTATTCACACATTGTTTATCAAAATGCTATTGGTCGAAAACCGTCGTCCTTTTATGAACTTTAAAATTTGTTGATAATGAGATGATGATAAAAATAAAAAAAAATAGTCAAGTATGGCCGGACTCGCCCCCGGGGGTTCCGTATCAAATTGACGATTGTAGATAAACGGAAAATACAACTTAATAGTTAACAAACTGTATTTTGCTGGCGTATTGTATTTTTTGACTGCGTTGATTAAAAATCAGCTTTACATTGTATCCCGCACACAGCTGGGTAGGCACAGGGAATCTAGTATTAAGACACTCCGTTCTCCACTTTTTGTCGAAATCTGGGGGCCTTGCGTGTTGAGTGTCAGAACTCAACGCCGCGCTTTTTGCCTCGACATCGGAGTGAAGAAATGGAAATATAAATTTAAATAAATATTTCATCTCCTCGAGTGAAGGAACGAACCCACAACCAGTCGGTTATACAGTCACACCATGTGCCCCTGCACCACGACTGGCCTTATTTGACTTAGAGGCTTGGTTTTTTGTCCCTCATGTGGCCGTAAACCACAACCACGTATTTAACACAAATTTCTGCTTGATTCTTTCACGTGAACCCTTGGTAAATGGTTTTGTCAAACGGACAACAAAATAATCTTTTGAGATACGGAACCCTAAAAAAATATTATATAAATGTGCTTTAAGATATCTGTATGTATGTTCATATGTCAAATAGTAACTTCTAAACTAATAGACAAATTTAGATGTAATTTTTTGCTTCAAAGCTAGCGTGATCGAGATTGTTCGTAGCTGAAATATTTTCATGAATTAGATGAAGATATTTCAGGTAGTTAATGGTTATCAACACTACCTCCTTCATTTCCTCCTTTCATTTCTTACTTAAGCTAAGAATCTGATTAATTTATATTTGATGCATTGAAAATTACAATGTAAATCCATTTTGGTGGAATACTCCTTTTATATATAGGTATGCTGAAAGATTAAAGAAAAGATATAGAGAATATTCGATCTATGAATCTAACACTACATAAAAGCATATGGAAATAAAAAGTATTTAAATTAATAATATTAGTATCTATGTTCTATAAATTTTTCAATAAGACGATTGGTTTACCGTTCACAAAATGAATTCGAAGTAACTATATTATGATTTAGAATGCCCCCTAGTAATAAAAAAATATGTTGTCATATAAAGCAAAATCTCATTTTTTTTATAGGTCAATATCTACGGAGAGGCAATTTTTGTCGGATTTTGTAGCTGGGGCGGAGAGCACAGCAGGTGGTCGACTGGCACGTTGGCTGGCTCCAGGGCCCCGTGTTGAGCCTTCAAGATGTGAGCTGAAGCCACCGCTCGTACCCGCACGACCCGCTGCAAGGCTTAACTTGCCAATAATTGTCAGAGATCAGTATGGTGACATAGTCTGCTCTCCAGCCATTAAAATTGAGGTAGCATTATTTATTCCATTTCGATAACCTAATACCAAGTAGAATCCATGTTATTTGTATTATCGATGTTGTTTAATTTTTCAATAAATAGTACAAGTAGTGTCTAATCATGTGTTAATATTTTATTACAATGTCAACTTCTAAAATGAACTAATGTCTAAGTCGCGACCTTTTACCGGATGCAACTCGCACACAAATGTCTACCATGCCGGTGAAGTAGAATTGAGATAATTAAGGCTAAAGGAACTGGTTGTAACTGACTCAGCGACGCGATTGCTAGTCTACGATGGTTTTAAACTGTTTGAATTACATTTGTTTTCATGTTTGCTAGCGTTTGGTTTTGCTTATATTTATTTATATAAATGTTAATACGCCGCTTTAGAAAAAAACATTTAGGTACTCTCCTAATATTAAGTAATATGGAATTCATGAAGATATTTTAATTTTAACAATAATTATTATTTAACAACTGTTTATTATGGTACATTGTACAGGTGGTTGTTCAACGTATTGAAGACAGCATTTTACGAGCAGGTCACTCATTAGCGCCCGAACGTCGCGGTAGCCTCTCAGACGTCCCTTACCAACCGACTGTCCGAGATACCATGTGGTTTCACGCGATAACGATGATGAAGGTCCCGATATTTGTCTGTAATATTTTCCAGCTTGAGGCCAGGTCGTAGCGCAGTGGCACATGCGTGTGTCTGTAAACGTGACTGGTTGTGGGTTCGATTCCCTCTCGATGAAATGAAATATTTAATATTTTCATTTCTTCGCTCTAGTATTGAGGCAAAAGTGCCACTCAACACGCAATGCCGCTTGAATTCCGCGGAAAGTGAGGAACGGAGTGTTTAACACTACACTAGCATTTAGCGGAGTGCGTAGAGTGCGTAGTCCGCTAAATGCGGGATTCAGCGTGGAGCTAAATATAAATATTTATATATAAAAAATATATTTTTAACTAACTTTATTTTCTATCGCCAGCCGTATCAAAATTATTCATTTGAAGAGTTACGGTTCGCGAGTGGTGCTTGGGGTGGCGCTGGTGCCCTACTGGAAGGCCTCGGTGGCGGCGGTCGCATACCTGCCGAGCGGCTGATCGTTGATGCCCAGCGAGATGGATCTTATACGGCTGTATGGGTGCCGAGGTCACCCGGGACTTACGTATTTAGGTGCACTATGGATGATTATCCTACTGCACAGGTAGTGGTTTACGTTTCGTATTATATTTAATATTACTGAAAGCTTTACGGCATTAATGACATCATTCAAATAACAATAACATTATGATCTGGGTAAACTTAACTTTATCAAAGCTAATATTACTAAATTATTTCAATATACATGTGTGTGTATTATTATATAATTGTATTATATAATATTTTTATACTGTTTAATTTGTCGTAGGATTTAAAAATAGATGTAGCTGAAAGTGCAAACGATGATTTTGCGGCTGAGAGATGGTTGGGTTCCGTATCTGCGTACCGTCTGAGACGTTTTGCGGGCGAGGACAGTGCGGGACTGCGGGTGCGAGCCAGCCCCAGCCTTCAATCTGAGGAACTGGGCCGCATACCACCTGGAGCGTATATTGCGGTCTTAGAAGAGGTATCGTTCATATGGCTCAATATTGCTGTCATTTATTTTATATTATTATATACAATTACAATGTACAACATGTCATATTCTGTTATTACCTAGTTTGTTTACAGATACTTTTTAAATTTCCTTTTTTCTTTCTTTTTTGTAAAAGCTATCTAATATACATTTTTTTACACTTAAATAACATATATAAGTATTATATATGATACATCCTTATATAATGAACAGTTGGGGAACAAAGATGGCACTTGGGTTCGACTTAGTCAAGAATCAGCGCAGACTTATGCTGAAAGTAGCGCAGGCGTTGCTTGGTGTTTACAGTACCACGGACATCTTGATCGGAGCCTATTGCGATCGGTCGACGACGAAGACCCTCGAGTACGATTATGATTATTCTCTTAAAAAATATATTATTTTTCACCCAAAATAGTAATAAATAATTTTTTCTTTCTTACCTTTACGATACAAACAAAAAAAGTTTCCGTAAGTTTTTTGTCCCTAGACACAACAAATTTTGACGAAAAACAATATTATCTTGGCAAAAATGATTCATTAGAAGAATGAAGTTTTCATATGCTTATCCTGCTAGACCTATACAATTCACGCTTGCATTTTAATGTTTTTAGGAATACGCTGCGAATTGGGCCGCTTTCAATGAAGCTCAAATGGAACTGCCTCAGTGGTCCGAAGATGAAGCTGATGCTGCCAGCAATGGTAATTATGTATATGTTAAAGATCTTATGAATATTAACAGATTATAATTATTACTACTGAGTAAATCAAAGTGTGAAATCAATGATCAATGATCAATCAATGAGATCATAGGCGTAGAAAAAGGAAGGGCCGGGTCCATGCCTACTCCAGAAATGATATTTACAAAAAAATTGTCCCGTAAAATTTAAAAAAAAATAACATTTACACCAACATATCTGTTCAAAGCCAAAGTCCACAGGCCCTCTCCCGCCAGAAAATATCTCTATATATGCTAATGAGCATACTATAATGATACTAGAAGCCGTCGTAGCCATCGTTACGGCACGACTGCAAGGGTATAATTGCAACGCGATGGTTGTGGGTTCGATGCCCACTCGAGGGAATTAATTATCATTTATTTATATTTTCATTTCTTCGCTGTGGCACCAAGGCAAAAGCCCAGTCTAGAGTTCCGCCACTCAACACGCAATGCCTCGAAAAATTCGGCGGAAAGTAAGGAACGGAGTATCTTAACACCAGGTTTCCTCTGCCTGTGTGCATGATTTAAACAGCTTCATACCGTGTGAAGCTGTTTATAAAGAGACCAAGTTTCTCTACACCGAATTAACTTTTACTAAATATTTTGTTACACAGCTTTATTAATACTGACGTATTATTACAGATTTAAGTTCGGAAGACAGGCGTTTTCCGTTTTCCATACAATGTGATTTAACCAGTGAGGTAAGATTTATTTTGTTACAAAGTTACATTTACTTTACCTTCATAAATCATTAGTATATATTATTAGAAACGCAGGAAAAATAATTAAATAAGCAAATGTATTTCTTTGTTGTTTGTTGTTGTATGTTTGTTTGTTATCATTTGTTTGATAATTATACTTGTTTTAGAGTGATAGCACAAGTACCAGTCCATACATGTTTGGAGAACCCAGTAAACGAGGGAGAATCCAGCGAAATGAATCCACTTCTATGCCTACACCAAGGTATTTAGAAATTAAGTAATTATTAATATTATTATAATTGAACATTAAGTACACAAGGAATTTAAAAATATTTATTACATATAAGACAGATGCCTATAATATATCTCTATCATATCGATTGCATTCAGAGTATTTTAAACTAGTACTTCATGTAATAATATTTTTTTACAATTCGCACTATTTTCATTATCATTAGCATTTTATTTTATGATTGGTTATTTTAGCTTACTGTTTTATTTATAGGTATTTTTTATTTCTTGTAATTTGCAAATCAAATGCACTCTGCATTTGTTTTTTATTTAATTTACTTTTTATATGTTCGACAGACGTATGCCGCGTCGTAACAACGGGAACAGTGGTGAATGGTGGCCAGCCAAGCATCGGTCCAGTGACAATGTGCGCGACGACTCCTTGCGAGAGGTACACTTTTATGTATATGCTCCTTGTCTAATGCGTGTCGCTTTTGGCCGTTGATAACTGTCCCTCACAACCTTTTAATTTCAACCTTCTTTTTTTATTTATAATTGTACTAATGCTTGAGATGTAAGTCGAAAAAAAGGAAGATTGTTATTTTGTCGTACGCAACACTTTGCCCTATAGACGGAAATCTTGGGGACCCAAGAAACAGAGCCGATCCGTGTGGCGCAGACTGGGACGCAAACTTCGCCGGAGAGCACCCTCGACGACATCGCCAACTCTCACTTCGATGTCGCCAAGGTCGGTATCAGGTGGAACTGCTCGTTCACCGCAGCTTTTTATGTAGATGTTCGCTTACTAACTTTGTGCGTGTAACATGTGTTTGTAAATTTCTTGTACTTTTCAATGTAGCTTCATATTTATTTTGTATGTTTAAAATGTGTCCGATTTTTAGGAGGAGAATCGTAGTCCGAAGCGGTTGTCGCGTGAGCGGTTGGTGCGACCGTCGCCGCCTCCGCTACCGGCGCGGACGTCGCTGCCGCGCAAGTACGCGCTCAGTCCGGCGCAAGCAGAATGCTTACGATCTGTTTTTGCCGCATTATTATGGCACGAAGGTGAGTATTTTTTAAAATAACACTTAACCTGATGACCTTAATTGCTGTACAAATACAAAAGACATAATATATTATAAACTTTTAATTAAAATATCTAACTCAGCTACTTTTTCCACTCCACCCTTGAATTATGTTCCCTAAAATGTTGAATTCTAATTATAATGAAATCCCAATGATGTTATCAGTTTTAAATATTTAAACTTTCTTCTTTTTGTTGATCTGATATAGGCATAAGTCTATTATCTCGCGCAAATCGAGTTAAAAAAGTAGATTATATTCGTGTTATAATAACTCAGGCATAGTGCACGACGCGATCGCTTGTGCGACGTTCCTCAAGTTCCACCCGCAACTGCCGAAGGCGGGCGCGCGCGTGGTGACGCGGCCGCCGCACGAAGCACCACTGCCCCGCCCCCAGAGACACTCTGTTGAAGTGTCTAACGCGGGTATATACAAACGTTCATATTTTCTAATTTTGAATAATTTTCCACTTTATGTGTAAATATTTTAATTCTTAATTCATTTGTTTTTTTTTATGAAAATAATCATAAACATAATAATGTTTTCCACACAGGGCACTACTTGCACATCCATCCGTCCACATTAGAATCGTTAACGCGCTCCGGGACTGAGGCGACTTCGAGTCGGGCGCGTAAAACAGACATAGATATGCCAATCAGCGAGGAAGATCCCGGCACTGCCAATGCTCCTGACGCTGGTACTGTTTATATCCATTATACACATATGTATATTTACTTTAATTTTCGTCATTTGGGAGTGGGGATCATCATATTTCAATCTTCAATCATCGTATTTAATATCAAATTAACTTTTAATGTAAGAAATGCATATCTTCGCATAAATTATTTTTCCGTTCAACGCAACACTAAAGTATCAAAGTGTTAACTTAAAGAATATGTAGAGCCGGGGTTCAAATATTTCCAGCTTTAAAATAAGAAAATGCAAGTTGGTATAAAAATCCCAAGTTTTCTCGAATTTATCTTAAAAAGATCTTTTAGTGTAATGTTTTTTTTTTAATTTCCCAGTCTTTAATATTTTGTGTATGGCTCACCTCTGTCCACCTACCCCCTTAATGGTGAATTGTAAATTAGTAAAATAACTAGTTAAATATTTTATCATAAGGTCAACAATCATCGGTGGTTAACGTGCTACCCCCAGCTCTACGCGCCCTCGTCGCATTATGGGACGCACTAAATAATGCTGATCAATTAAGCGTCGCAACTGACAAGTATGTCATTTTATATGTATATAGTATTTTTCCTTTTACTTAACAAACATTACATTTAATTATATATGTTACAGAAATAGAAAAGATGCTGTCGAGAAAAATGAGAACGAAGATACTAAACTGAATATTATTCGGAAGAAAAAGGAAAATAGAGCTCCTCTTGTAGGTAAGTATTTACAGCAATTTACTATTGAGTCGAAGCCGTCGTGGCGCAGCGGCACAAGGGTGTGACTGCAACGCGTAGATTGTGGTACTATGATTCAGTCTCTGACAGTAAATGCAACAGAAAGCCTAGATTTCCACTCCAAGGAATAAATCATTTTTATTTTTTAGCTCAAGTAATAAAGAGCAGTGTTGAGTTGAGCCACTCCAAGCACTTAATATCTTGAAAATTCGGTGGTTCGTGAAGAACGATGTACATTAATGCTTGATAATTTCTACCTGCCCTGCCATATGTATGTGTTGTATCCACATTGTAAAAATAAAAATAATTTCCGCATAGTTGGTTGTGAGCTGTGCGGCGGTCGAAAGGTGCCGCCACCGCTGGCCGCGCACATGCGCAACGCGCACCGCGGCTGCCACGCGCTCACCAACCGCGGCTACGACCGCGCTGGCCACTACAAGCAGGCCGACTCCCTCAACACCGAGAATCCCGCTGCTGAATGTGGACAACTTGCGCAAGGTACCTCACTCCCACACCGATTTCATTACCTCTTCAATCACTCATTAGATTAGAGAATGTGTTCATGTTAAGCCGTGTACAAATTACTCGCGGCACACTCTCGAACGAGTCAATACTTGCGCGAAAAGAGCTTTGTCAGCTTATAAGGCCGCATCAATAGAGCTCCAGGTCGCAGCAGCCAGCTCCAAGCTCGCGTGCATTGAGTATCGTTGTCCATTCTGCGTGTATGGAGTCAATTGGCTCCATACACGTAGAATGGACAACGATAAATATCGCTAACTCATACAACTGTATGTATGGCCTAATAATATATAGCCGTTCAAATCGTCTGTTTGGATTGCGCAGCTGTCGCGCGTAATTTGTTCACAGCTTTATTATCACCACACACATATCAATAACAATCTCGATGACGATATCTTTGAATTTTTCCTAATGTAAACACATCAGCGTTTATGATATTTTCACTTTTGATAACCGAAACAGTCAACGTATCACATCTTATTTTATTTATTTTTTTGCATTTATATTTACCATTTAGGCTCTTTACTTTCACACGCATATTTTTATTTAGAAGTCTGCCGCATTGTACACACGATTTCATACTACAATTTTTTTAATTCGATTTCTTCATTATGCCATTTATAATTTGCTTTAAATTATACTGTATATAATTTGATCCCTAATTTCAAATATGCTTAATTATGCATGCCTTATTATGATTATTTTATTTTTCTTTATTTTTTTTTCTTTTTCTTCGAACTTCGCAATCCGAACAGACCTTATCGGTGTGAAAATTCGAGCTACGTTGGTAGCGTACCAACTGTGGTACATGTTCTGCGAGAAATGCCGGGAGAGGGCGCTAAAGGCGACAGCGCAGCAGCGCAAAGCCGAAGGAGACAGCGAGCGGCCCGCGGGCTCTGAACGCGCCCCCCACGACCTCGACCACCATGCCATCAGAGACAATGCTGTCTTCCTACTGGACCTGGCGCCTTTGACTAACTCGGGTAAGTAATTATACATAATCAGTATCGTGTGTGTGTGTAATGAGACCATAATATTAGTATTTATAATAACTATTTCGACGCGGCCCACTCTTTCACCTAATCGCTTACCGTACAAGTACTTTCCTACACAGTACAAGTATACTTCGCTATATATTATTATATCAATAAGTCCATTTTGTTGCGTAAACTTAACCTGTGAAATGTTGCATTATTATTTTATGAAGATAAATTATAATTTAATAAAAATATATAAGCAGTTTTTTTAACCTTATTCATTCTTTGTTTGGCCTATGCCATCAGAAGCGTCCAGTTCGTCCGGTTGGCGGGAGCTGGGGAGTCGTAGTCCTCCCACACCTCCCGGCAGCGTGTGGCAGCCGGCGCCGCCGTTCCAGTGCCTGCCTGCTTTAGGAGCAGCGCCAAAGTCAAATGCGCCCGTGTCCGACACAGCGAGGTATCACTCGCTAGGTCGACCGATGCCTACTAATATTGTAAGTATTTTTATTATATTATTTTATAGTAAAAATAGCTCTTTAGTGGATTTAATACATAGTATTTTGTATACAGCATTCGGCGGAGGAAACTTCTTTCTGCTAAAGCCAGAAGTTGTTACCAGAGCGATGACTATAATTCAATCCCCCGCTTTGCCAGTAAAGACGGTCTCTATATACTTTGAGTACTCACCATCACTGTCCCTCTGATGTTGGGATCAGGCAGGCGTGAAAGCGGCGTATATTACTGTAGTCGATGCTTATAGTGTATATGGACACATAAACCCACTGCACCTATTAATATAATATAGGAGGAAAAGCCGTCAACATCAAACGCACCCGGGTCGCAGATGTCGCGAGTGCCCCGCTCCGTGTCAATGGGGCAGGCAGGGGGCAGGGACTTGGCTCACGCGGCTAGACCCCCGTTGGTTAATATAGAACCAGACACACAGGACACACTTTCAGGTAATAAAGCTTATGTCATACTTATGTCACAAACACTAACAAGTAAAGACATTTAGTTAGATACATGACGTATCTAACTAAATGCAATGTTTACGTATTTAAGTTCCGTATAGAGGAATATTTGTGAATATGAATTACTTACTACTTCTTATGCTATAGGTGCGGGATCATCGTTATTGGCTCAACCTAGCGCGGCCTTGCAAAAGTTAGTAGGTGGAGGTGAATGGGCTAGCGAGGGTTGCGCAGTGTCTGCTTTCCAATCGCCTCATGTTGATCCTGAGACAATAATGCGAAGTGCAGTCTTAACATTCATACTTGCAAAAAGGGAACTACCGTCGTGCAGACAGAAAATGGATGCTGCCGTTCGAATCAATACTATCAGACAATATGCTTTTGAAGTAAGTCTATATTCATGGAAGTGTGCAAAAATGCGTAGAAAGAATAAAAACAAAAATTCTTACGTTTGCTTTAAAGCGTTGAATTTTTTATTTGAAATTATATTTTAGTTTATATATTTATTTACGTGTTACCCAGGCATTGAATTGGCTGCTCCGCTCCACAACACAACCGACAAGTGTACATGATGTCATGTGGTGGTTTTGCAACGCGATCGACAAATTTGCTCGCATAGTCCCTCCTCCACTCTCGTTTGAAGATAACAAAGAGGTATTTAACGTACTTTATAATTAAAAACATTTTATACTAAGTGAACCGTATGATTATCTTTTAAATAAACATAATTTAGAACAGAAAATGTCAACAAACTATAAGACTATATATATACATTTGTATATACTGTCTACTGTAAAACTTGTAAAACTGACTTATATTAAAAAAATAATACAATTTAATATTTATTTATTTATTTTTTAAGTTCATAGAAGTAAAAGCATTTGGCATGCCATTGTTCTTCTGTGTTCAACTGTTCTTCTAATGTGTCTTTTTGAGGCAACGTCGTTTCCTTTTCGAAGGAGTTTTTTTGTTATATAATTTTTTGCTGATGCTATTTTTTGCTATGACGTTTACTTAGTGACAAATAACGAATTGCGAGTCTTTGTAATATTACACTTATATACAAATTTAGTTTAGGAGTAGACAGTCTCTAATCAATAATATTTTTTTCTCATTTTAACAAACAAACAGAACGTGGCCAACGATTGGAGTCGATACGCAGTACCCACAGCATCAGCCGCCGCCATATGTCCCGGAGGAAGGGCGGCCAGGGGTGCGCGCGCGGCTTTTCACGCTTTCCTTGGTTCTGTCAGCGCGCTGGCGCCCTCACTGCCCCCTGCAAGCGCTGCAGCATTGCAAGCGGTGCGCTGCTGGGCGCTGCACTACTCGCAGCACGATAGAGCGTTCTTGCATCGGTCAGTAGTATTCCTATATGTATTAAATAATGTCATGCCAGCTTCACGCTTTGTCCCGCACTCAGCTAGGCAGAGGGAACATAAACGTAAATAAATATTTAAATTATTATCATTTCTTTGCTCTTTTAATATACAATCAGAGTGTTGGGTGCACTCACCAGTGTTTTCAATTGAAGCGGAAATGGGAGAGCGGAGTATATTGACACAAGTTCTCTGTGCTTTGCAAGAAAAAGTGTTAAAAAAGCATCTGTAGGTTGCAAACAAAGTGATTACTAAGTTTTGCAATTCATGTATTTATATTTTGTACACTGTTTACGCTGCCTGGAATAGATCGCAAGTTTTTAGCGTAATCAGCAAAATTTTGTCACATACCGAGGACAATGCTTACGAAGAAGGAATGATTGGGGCTCTTCATGAGAGCTATCAAAGCTATGCTTCTAAGGTATTAAAATATTTGTATATGTCCGCTTATAAATGTACAGGTTAAAAAAATAGTAACTAATCTTTAGATAATTTGTTATTACTGATCTTTGTTATTTATGAATTTTAAAGAAATGTACAGTTGTTCCACAATTTATTGGGTACAAAAATAATTCATACTAAAGTAGAATTCTGTTTGTATATTAAGAAGAATTGCCTTTTCAATCAACCAACACAACAAAGGCAAATATTATTTAAGAATAGTAATATAAAAATAATACAATTTAATATTTTATACTATAAATTGTCAAATCTACAAACTAAAAAATTTCAAACATTTTGTGGTTGACTTGTTGTTTGTTTTCCACAGCCTAACTTCATATATACTTGTCCTGACGTGACCGGTTGGTGTGAAATCACTGTGTCTTCTCGTACTGGAATGGCTGGAGCCTTGACAGACGGCAGCACCGAGACATTCTGGGAGTCAGGGGACGAGGACCGTAACCGCGCTAAGTGGATTCAATTATCTTACTCCCGCCCAACACATCAAGATAAACCTCATATAGTATGTGTACACGTTGACAACACAAGGGACACCATGGTTAGTACCAATTGAAAACCCATATTTGTCGTTTACGTCATGTAAACAAAAAAATTGTACAGTTTACGTTATTTCAGAACAAAACGCTCTTGATGTCGTTCTTGCATAGTGGTGGAACCAGCGAAATGTCTCACATGCAAGATATTGAAGTAGATCCAAAAGCAGCCACTTGGGTTTGCTATACGTTACCCAGTAAGTTTTTTCTTTAATGTCTACCTAATGCTAATGTATGTATTAAAAAGTATATTATTACCTTTGCTATTACTTAATTATTAGAAAAAATGTATAGTTTTTATAACCTTAATGCACCTGAAATATGAAAGCAATTTCAAATATTACACAGCTTAATAAAACAATGCAAATGTTGGCTTATCATTATATGATCTTCCATGCAATAACTTAGTTAATACTAAACCAATATCCAATCTAATGTATATCTAGTAAGTAAGTACTCATTTTTTTCCCTCATGATAATATCGACTGGTAGAGCATGCTCTTTCGCGTAATTGTTTGTTCTAAATCTAAAAAAGTATGTACTAAAAAGAGATTTAATAATATTCTTATAATTACTAAATTACAGGATCGTCTAGTTCGTCATTGCGTGTGCGCTGCGAACTACGCGGGCCCGAGCCGGCCGTGCGCGTGCGACAGATACGGGTGCTCGGCGCCCCTGCCCGCACGCCTGCCCTTAACCCGCACCATCCCTTACACTCGCTTACAGAGCGGGATACCTTGAGGGTATTCCGATTGCTCACACAGCAGGTTAGTTACATGTCTACAATAAAAATATGCAACCTATATATAAATTGCCACTATCAAAATTTTACGTAACTATAAAATTAAAAGTTAATATTAATTTTGAATATTTAAAGGTTTTAAATGTGATTATATTATTTTAATTAATAAGTCGAGGCAAAGCGCGGCCTTGAATTCCGCCACTCGACACGCAATACCTCCAAAATTCGGCGGAAAATAGGAAACGGAAATTTCTAACTTTTAATCAACAGAATGTTAATAGATGTTTCTGTAGTACCATTCGTAATAATCGAAACAATAATTAACCTTAAAACCAATTATAACAATTGTTCATGACTTCTTGATTAAAGACGTTCTATTATCGTGAACATAAGTGTCAATGAATTACCTAGAAATATTAAGTGTCAATGAATTAACCATGCGCAAATTTTACAAATCATCTTATTCACATTCTGTTTAGTATAATATATGAACGAAACGAATTCTGCTATCTACAAGTACTTGATTAAGGTCTTGTTGACTTAGAAATATTGTTTTATTATTGGCATCAAATTATTTTTAAAGAAATGAGCTAATTGTTTTACGTTGGATACTGAGACAATAAATATTGATTTATCTAACTTTTTAGGTTTTCGGTAAACTGCTTGAGTGGGAACATAGCAGCAGTGAGTCAGGAGAAGGCGTTGCCCCCGAAGAAGCGGCGGGGGACGACAGCGATTTGCGTGAACATGTTGTCGGTATCCTCTTTGCAGGACACAAACTTACGTCATTACAGCGTCAGGTTGGCATTTACTATATTTATTTTTATTTTCTATTTTTGTCCTGTTCCCATAAGAACTTTGGGAAATCCTCACTTATTCCTGTTTATATTATTCTGTTTCCTTACACTCTAGAAGGAATATTAATGCTATTTTTCAACTTTCTATGTGTAGTAATTTCCGCTGTGAAATGTCTGTTGGTCTCTCAGATATTAGTAAAGATGATTTATATACATTACAGTAGAAAGACATAAGTGAAAACTAAAACTACTAGAAAAAATCTACTGAGACATCCTAAAACATTCTTTAAATTTTTTAAAAATTATTTAAAAAACGCTAAATAAAACTTGTTAAAAGTAGGTTATGTTATTTCTATTTAAGTTTTAATTAATATTTTTACGAGTGGAAGCTTGCAACGCAATTTTGAAGCAGAAAAGCAGCCGATTGAGCTGGAATTTTGTATACAGTAATAGACGTTTAGCTTGGATGTTGATGTACGAAAAGCGTTAGTGTTATTTTATTCTCAATATATATAAGATGGTAATTTTGTCCAAAATTACAGATTATTTGTGTATATTGAAATCATTAATCTAGTGGTATATGTTTCAAATGATCATCCTTTTAATTGATATACATGTTGTACAATTACTTGTTACAGTAATAACTTAAAAATAAAATAGAGAGCGCAGACTAAACAGCTATTTAAAGGAAAAGGCTTTTTTACTTAGGTAATGTCGCATATAGTGTGCGCGATAGGCTGCGAGGCGGCGCGCGTGCGCGACGACTGGGAGACGGCGTTGCTGTGCGCGGAGGCGATTGAGCGAGCGGACGACGACCCGCCCACCGCGCTGGTACACCACCAACAGGATAACTACTGTTTTGAGATGCTATCTTTGGTATGAAGTTTGGTTATTTTATGTTTTATGTACATTCGCTGGAAGTAATTCAACAATAATTTTTAATTAGGCTTTTAGGTATAACTGAACATTTTATATTTTATAAAATCAAATATTGTAATTATTAGAGGCCGTCGTGGCGCAGGGGCAAAAGGAGTGCGACGGGTTGTGGATTCGATTTAATATTTTCATTTCCTCGCTCTATGAATGAAACTAATTGCGGGCGGCTTGATTTCCGCCAATCAACACGTAATTAGAACGGCAGTGTCTTAATGGATGAACTGTCTTAACATTAGGTTTCCAGATTCCCTCTACCTACCAAGCTAAGTGCGTACGCTGCGTGTAGCTAAAAAAATGATTCCTAAAGAAATTTGTATGCTTTTCAGTTTTAAGAATTAGATGCGATTCGCACTCGAGAGTACGAATTGTTTTTATTTCCCCGTTGTCGAAAGACAAAATGCGGCTTTGAGTTTCGCCACTCATTACGTCATATTCCGAATTCGAGCGGAAAGCGGAGAGCAGAGTGTATTGACATTCTGGTGTTTACGAATATGTAGATGAAGAAGAAGAAATATTATGATATTTGTATTGTTTAGTTGTTGGCGTTAAGTGGGAGTGCTGTTGGTCGCGCTCACCTCGCTCAGCGCACTGAACTGCTGGCCGACCTGCTAGCCTTGTTGCACACGGGCAGCGAACGCGTGCAGAGACAAGTAATTATTAATACTTACTAAATAAATAATAAATATTTATGGTAGCGTAAGCGTCGATTGCTCTCGCCATGTTACCCTACTCGCACTATTAACATACGTTGTTTATACAGTCTCACAATAATCAATTGTCAAGCACTTTAGGCGTGTCAATCGATTACCCACCAAGTGATATTTGAAATGTCATATCAGTTAATGCTGGTAATTTTTTATTAAATATGTTATCTAACATTAATTATAATATAACTATTAATTTGCTTTTAATACTTATCTGTCTGTACGAGGTCGTACAAATGTTATCAGGATATCGTTAGGATGATCATTAATTTTGAAAATGTTAATTTGTGATCTGTTTAACTAATACGTAGCACGTAATAATAATAATTTATTTTACAGGTCATATCTTTACTACGACGAATGATCGCTGAAGTACCACCGCAGAAAATACTGGCAGCTTTAAACTACGCTGGTGATGTTACAACCATGTACGTTCGTATATAAATATGTGTTAGTATTTCAATATATATTCAAAAAAGCAGAAAGATGTTTTGTGTTGTTCAGAGAACATTGTTCAGAGAATTATTAACCGAAGAACAAAACTAGAGGAGGTTCCCTATTCGACGCGTATATGGTTTTTATAAATTTATTTATTTAAGGTTATTTCCCCAAGTAAAAACTTTTTATAAAAAAAAATAAACCAATAAATACATTGTTTGAAATAATGTTATTATTTAGTATTATTAAATACTTTTAAATATTAACTTCATTAACTTGTTGTTACATAGTATTTAATTTAAATTTTTCGTTTTCAGTGTGACTTTATTAGATCACCTAGTGTGTTACGTGGGGAAAGCTATAACAGTACAAGTGAAAGTGAAAGGTGGTGGTTCAGCCAACCCAGGCACAGTGACCCTTGGCTCTAGTGTGACACCCGCGCCTCCAGCCGCCTGGTTCATGAGAGGAGACACTACCAAGAAACACGCTCACCTCGTGGCTAAACTACTTACTGATATGGCTGAAGTAAGTACCAATGCCTGTATTACGTCTTTGCTCCTTTAAAAACAAAGTGTATAATTAGTTAATATTGTGTGCCTAACAACAGATTAAAGTTTGTTATTATATATTTTTTAATTTACGCAAATGGAAAAACATATATGTCGTAATTAAAATTATTGAAGTGACGCATGTGATACGCTAAGAATATCACCAGATCAGATTATAAAATTACTAAAAAGTTTTCTATCTATAAAGGGAAATGGTTACATATATTTCTAGCTTCACTTAGTATCACACATGTAGCACGACTGACACAGGGAGCTTAGTGTTAAGACACTCCGTTCCCCATTTTCGTAAAATCCCGGAACACAAAAACAAATTATGACATTTATACAGGATAAAGTATCAGAGCCGTGGGGCCAGGAGACACGGACGGCGTTGGTGCAGTACGTGCGGGCGGTCGCGCAGGTGGAGGAGTCAGAGCGGCGCCCAGCGCGGTGCATTTCGTCACCCGTCGTGTGGCTCGCTCTGGCCTCGCTGTGTGTCTGCGATCACCATCATATGGACTTGTATGATTTATTTGTATAATATGATATTAATAAATAAGAGTAAAAATAATTTGTGTAAATATCCTTCGGAAAAGACTGGGTTCTTTGTCGAAAATACAATGATGGAATACTAAATGTAAATGTAATGGAAACAAATATAACTATATATTTTGTAGTGAATTTCATATAATATTTCTTTAAACAATATTATTCAGTTGTACAATTTGAATAAAACAAAATAAATCAGCATCCAAATAGGTTCTTTTTCTTCGTATTCATCTTCTTTTATGCCAAAGATAAGCTAAAACTCTGTTAGTTTATCTTTTCAATTTAATATATTTTTAACTCTGTGTCCCACATAAAGCTCAATAGGAAAGGGGAATCTACTGTCAAAACACTGTTACCCACTTCCCGCCCAATTTTCGAGACATTACGTGTTGAGTGACCGTCTTGTTACCAGAGTGTGGTAATAAAAATAATTCATTACCCCGAGTGAGAATCGAACCCATAACCATCGTGTTTACAATCAGGCTTCCCGCTGTGCTACGACAGCCACTAATGATTTTGGCTGCTAGTAACTTTAATATTCGTCTTTATTATAATCAGGATGAACGGGTCCAGTGAAGGGCGGGAGTCCAGAGCGCGCGACTCTGCGGCGGAGGCGCGGCCGCACTGCACCAACCACGACGACGGCTCTACGGTCGCCGTCATAGAGTGTCGCTCCTGCGGCCCGCTGTGCGCCGAGTGCGACCGCTTCCTACATCTAAATAGGGCCGCTAGGAATCATCAGCGACAAGTAAGTGAAAAATAATATTATGTACTGGTTTACACTGCATACACTATTACTTACTATTGTAAATGGAAAATGATGTGAAATATTAATTAAAATTTATATTTAATTTCTTCGCTCTGGTATCGAGGCAAAGCCCGGCGTTGAGTTCCGCCACTCAGCGCGCAAAGCTTTCAGAATTCGGCGGAAAGTGAGGAACGAAGTGTTCACTAGTTAGTGAACACTAGGTTCCCTCTGATATAATGTGTGATAAGTGTGAAGATGATATAATTTTTTACTTTAGATTTACTAGTTCTTTGTTCACTAAAGCCTATTAATATTATATACCGATACCGATGATTACTTATTTTCACATTGTAAATATAAAATTAAAAATATTATTGTTAAAAAATTGTAATTTATTTGCTCTACATTTTATAAAAAATACAATAAAATTAAGAGCGTTTTTTTGAAGGCTCTTCAGCAATACTGATTTCTGAGCCGGTGGGAGTTTCCTGTAGAACTGACAATACTGACTTTTTTATGTAACTTAACAACTGAAATATGCATGTAATGGCTTAAATTATTAAGAATATTGTAATTTTTGTTTTGACAGATATGCAAAGAAGAGGAGAGTGCTATTCGTATAGATATCCACGAGGGCTGCGGTCGCGCTAAGTTGCATTGGCTACTCCTCCTCGTGGACCGCCGCACTTTGAAGGCGTTAATGGAGTTTCGTGGCCTGGAGGGCGGGAATAACATGCCCGCTGAGGCAGAGGGGACGGTTGGCCTGGCTGGGACATGTCGTTTCTGCGGTGCTAGGGGCAACTCGGGACTTTTGGCTATCGGTAACGTCTGTGCTGATCACCAATGTCAGGTAATTCTTTATATTATAATTACCATAGTACACAATTTATAATAAGCAGATATACCTAGATAAGTATATTTATTTTATTATTGTTACTAATTTTATAGTATTTACTAAAAGATAGAAATATTTTTGGTTACTTATTAACTTTGTTAAGTATGAAAAGAATTCGATTCTTAAATTTTACAGGAGCACGGTCGTGAGGCGTGTAGCCGCGTGTTGCCGTGCAGTCACACGTGCGGCGGCGTGCGCGGCGAGCGGACGTGCTTACCATGCCTGTTCGGGTGCGCCGGCACCGAGTCTTTGCGGCAAGATGCCGACGACATGTGCATGATTTGCTTTACTGATCCATTGCAGGCCGCACCCGCTATACAGGTTATTATTGCTTAATGTTATATTTCGGTCCCATCTGATATTTAGTCTAAAAATTATCTAATACGTTCGAATTTAGAGCCTCCTGTTTAAAAAGGGGGGTTCTAAACTCTTTATTATTGTACTTCATTGTCATATGACTTGGTCGTCGGAGCAAAGTGAAAGTAATTTATTCCATTTTGAATAAAATCATGAATCAAAAGAATTTAACTGTTGTTTGAGGATAACTGATCTGATCATAATAATTCGACTTTTTCAATGTAATAAAAACATATAATATTTTTATTATAATAAATAATAGAACAGAGAATCTTGACACTAAATTAAATAGCTGGGTAGCAATCCGTAAAACGATATTTAGTGAAATTGTCATATTCAATTTTTTTGTTTTAATGTTTTTTTGTGTAAATATTGATTTGTTCTAAATATTTTTTTATATCGTTCTAGCTTGGATGCGGACATGTTTTTCATTTACACTGCTGTAAGAAAGTATTGGCTAACAAGTGGGTGGGACCACGCATCACTTTCTCCTTTTCGCAATGTCCAATTTGTAAGGTGAGTGTATTAAAATATAAGTAAATTTGAGTAACAATAGGTTTTCTTTTCATCATTTTTACTAAGCAATATACAAATAAAGATAAAAAAATGGACGCTGTGACTTTTATTCGCAACGATGCGACGCTGCCAAGTATTTTAGATTACGGAAAGTCATTTGAAATATTGTCCGACTTTGATTTGTTTAGTTGATTTTTATGATTTTCTTATTCAATACATAAAGTAAATGTAAACAAATGTAGGAAAACGTCAATTTGATTCTAATAACATTTATTTTCTTATTTGATATATACAGGAAAACATATCGCACTGGACTCTAGAGGAGCTTCTGGCTCCGATTCGTCGCCTACGTGAGGAAGTGTCTCGGAAGGCTCTAATGCGTCTCGAGTACGAGGGCGTGGCGGCGAGCGGGTCTCAGGGTCGCGCCCAGGAGGACCCCGCTACATTCGCTATGGAACGTTACGCGTACTACGTCTGCCACAAGTGCGGCAAGGTTAATGTTTTCTTTTTTGTCGTATGTCTCTTTTAGTTTACCATTCAGTTTATCTTCTTTAACTAACAATTTCAACAATCAACAATCAAGAATTTTATATGATACAATCGATATGAAATAAGGTAAATATTTTGACGGTCCTATGTCGATAAATAAAAATTTACTTTTAATATAAATTGTTTTGTGTGATTTGGGCGTTCATCTAAACTAGCTACATAGAACCTTCAGAATATTTTTATTTAATGTTACAATAACGTGAATATACCAAAAATATGTACGCCGTATAACGCGGGTTGAAAGAAATGAAAATTGCTTATTGAAATTGGGTTGGAATCGAACCCATGTCTAACGCGTATAAAGTTCGACTGTGCTGCCGCGCCACAACGGCCTCGACGACGATATTATACAATATAAATATAACATTTTATATATAACGCCAGGCATACTTCGGTGGTCTCGCGCGCTGCGAGGCCGAGAGCAGCGGCTGGTGGGAGCCCGCGGAGCTGGTATGCGGCGCGTGCAGCGACGTCGCCGGTGCGCGCACCTGCCCCAAGCACGGCGCTGACTTCCTCGAGTACAAGTGCCGTTACTGCTGCTCTGTTAGTGTCACCTTTAGATCCATATACAGATACACCCCATATACATCTACGAGTATATGCAATTAACTATATGTAGCAGGGATGTTACGGACGCCAAATTAGCGTTTGCCACTACAGTTATTTAAAATAACTGTAAAAACAATTATATGTAATAATAAATAGTATGCCAGTATATGTAATAATAAAATTGTAACGTTGAGAAACAGTTAAGTTTCTTGTTGGTTTGTCTCGTGAGAACTGACTTCCAACCACTCGGTAGGTAGTGTCGGTAGTTTTGAATACTTTATACAAATGGGTTCGGTTCAGCCAGCAAAAACAAAAATAGTTGTTTAGACTCCGCTCATATGCGAATATATCGGATTCGGTTAAATTTGTGGTTAGTTCAGTAATCGTTTTTGTTTTTATTTTGTATATTTTATAGATTCCGTTAAGGTTACGGGCTCCATAACATCCCTGTTATATAGAACCGTGCAGTGCTACCAGCACTTTACGGATTAAAAATGATTTTATGCTTATATGAAGACACCCGTGGAAGATATGTGGCAAGATTTAAGACAAGTTGAGAAATAATTTTAAAACTGATAAACATTTTATTTATAATGGGAAATAAATTCAATAAAACAATATATGTATATTTAGTAATTTACAAATACTTTTTCTGCATCGCAAAATTGAAATAATATATAATATAACTTACCTTCATCCACTAATGTCTTCGAATATATAAAACTAACTCGCTAGTTAGTTAGCGACCCACTCGCGCCCTCGTTCGCTTCGCCCTCTTGAACTACTTATTTAATAATCTAAATTACTTTTGTTTTAAATATCTCCATAATTTTAAAGACATTAAAATTCTATACATTATTAAGTTTCAGTCGATCAATAAAATTGTTATTTGTAACGCCAAACTACAATAGTGAAAACGGCGCTTAAATCGGTTAAGCCGTTTCTGCGATTAGCTAAATGCTAATCTCAGAAACGGCGGAAACGTATAGACAAAGACTAAAATATTATTTTGGGTTCTATTACATTGATACTTGGCTAAATAATAGTTTTTCTCATGTATCTTCCATGTACAGACAGAGATCAGCTACAATTTTTTATATGTATCGATAATAATGATTTGGATTCATTCATCAATTATAAACCATTATGTCCATCCTGGTCTCAACATATACCTTGAAAATCTATTTATGCATTTATCTGCATTATGCATAGATTAACTCTCCTATTAGAACCTTTTTTATTTTTTTATTGAAATATTTTTTCTTATTGTCTTATGAAGCACTGTTGTTCATATTTATTCTACAATGCATGCAAAATAGAACGTTTAAATACATCTGCTATGTAACATCTAGAGTTTCTACTAAAAGTAAACTTAAAAATAAAACAATGTGGTTTTAATTAACAGGTAGCGGTATTTTTCTGTTTTGGCACTTCCCACTTCTGTAACGCATGCCACGACGATTTCCAACGAGTCACTAATATACCGAGACATCTATTACCACAATGTCCTGCCGGTACGTATGTTATTAGCACTGTTGTATTGGATTTGTACTTGTACTTGCTTTATATCTGTATTGTTTGTATTAAGGGTATTGTCCTGCACCTAAGTACATATATGTTTTAGTAAATTTATAAATAAAATATTTAAATCTGTTTAGACGTTTACCTAACATTAAAAAAGTGTTTATTGTTTGTAGATGAATATACAATTTTATAGTTTACATTTATTGTTGATAAAATCATAAAAAAAGAGAAAGTAAATTAACATAAATAGAAATTTTGTAATATTTAATATTGGAAAACATACTTTCCAGGTCCCAAAGGCGAACAGCTCCCTGGCTCGTCCGATGAGTGTCCCCTCCACGTGCAGCATCCCCCCACTGGAGAAGAGTTCGCCCTCGGCTGCGGCGTGTGTAGACATGCGCACGCCTTCTGAACCATCTAAATACTCGTATACAGTACAGCGTCGATCAACCGTACGGCCGCTTAACGGCCCGCCCAACTCGCGCATTCTTCTCGCGTTTTAATAGAAAAATACATAATTTGTATGTAGTATGTTGTTGCAAGACTATATATACTTTATGATTTATTACTATTTGTCATTAAAAATATAATTCTGTAAGTAAATTTATTTCACATTTCCTTGTGGACAAAGATATTCGTCTGAATGAATACAGTCCGATATCGATTTTTCGAATAACCATTTCTGCCGATTACTTCGGATAATCGACGCTCTACTGTATTTTAATTTAACTTAGTAACATTAGATCTAAACCAAATGATGTTGTTATTTGTTTTCCATTTTTTCTGATCTTTGGACAGGGTTATGAAACTAAGTAGGCTAAACTACAGCATGAGTGTGCAATTTTTGTACCAATAACGTTGTACAATATTTTTCAGTTCACGATGTGTGAAATTTTCAACAGTGTATCACACGGCCATAGCAAATAAGCAATAATTATAATATAAGTATTACGTAACGTCGTCGTAATAATGAAGCAAACGCATTTAAACATATGGTTTAAATTATACATAACTGGAATATATTTTAACAAGGACATACAGAGACTTTAGAACACATTGACGGAAATATAAAATTGCTATTATTCAAACTATTTAATTTAGTGCTTTAAATGCTTTTAGCTCCTAGCGACCTAGTTCTACGGAATAGGGCTTCAATATAGGACGACTAAATGTGTAAAGTTTTTAAACATATAGGTATTTCAAATAATAGATTTCATTTGAGTGACTATTGACTAAGCAACTGACTAATAAATGAACTAGCGAAACCTCCTCGCTTTTAGTATGCAAATTTTACAGAGTTGGAATTTTTGGAAATGTATACTGTATTTTAGGTAAAATTAACTTTTTATCCATTATCGGCTATCATGTGCACTTCTGGTAGGAAAACAAAGAGTAAAATCTAACGAAATTTAATCTAATGTCCGATTATATTTTATTAATATTTATATATTGATATCTTTAAGTTGTTTTTTATTTAGCGAGAATAAGAGTTGTAAAAAATGAGTAGACATTATAAAACAAGAAAACACTCGCAAAAAGGATGAGTTGACATATCTTTTTCTACATGCACCGGGACGGCTTTTAAATTAAAATAATTAATTAAATCACTCGGATTCAAAATAATTAATTATTATAAACATTATTAAGTAGAAAAATTCATAAGCTAAAGACTAATAAAACGTTTCATATAAAATAGATGCAACATAAAAAATTACAGCAATAAAATCATTGATGAGTAAACAACTTAGAATATATTTTTGGCACGCTTATAGCCTGAGCACTGAGCAAAGAGGATATAGGTGTTTCATTACGATCTGACCTTACAAGGAAAATTACTTTTTATTATCTATCCACATTTCATACCATCAATATACACATTCATTAATTTATTATATATTTTTGGAGTCACCAATATACAAACATATAATTTCTCGTTTTATCATAAATATTACATGGGTCAAAAAGATAAAGAAGCAAATATTTTGAAAATCGATAAAAACAATTATTTTTATTATTATGATTTAGTAGGTGCTC
This sequence comes from Heliconius numata, assembly GCA_016802625.1. NCBI lineage: Eukaryota > Metazoa > Arthropoda > Insecta > Lepidoptera > Nymphalidae > Heliconius > Heliconius numata. The sequence goes on along the minus strand of JAEBDU010000064.1, from coordinate 1,701,670 downwards.
TGATGATTTTTATGAAAATACGTTCAAAATTTAAATTTAATGACTTAATGACGGTATGTGATATCGTAATGTCAAAATGAAAATGACCTTCTTTAAAATTGCAATTCATAGAAAGTTTTTAGTATAATCAGAAGTTATTGAAATTTCGAATTGGATCGCTTGTAAAAGTGCAGATAGTTGATCAAACAGTTACAATATTGGCTGTTGGAAAATACAAGAAATTCTCAGTGTTGGTTTACAGAATTGCATTCTTTTTATTATTTTCTTTTTAATTTTACTATTATCTGAGAAGTTCCTCAATATTTAAAAAATCCAAAGATAATTAAAAAGAGTTATGGTTGAAAGTGTTTTTAAAACTTACTTTTTTTGTTTAATTAAATTGTATTATATTTAAAAAAACTCATATAACCATAAATACATACATGTTGAATTAAGACAGTTTTAAGTATTACCTTATATTCTTATTATATATCGTAGCTGTAATAGAAAGTATAGTGGACGTTGTAATTTCTTGTAGTCGTCCTTCTTATAGTCTTGTTTTTAATTAATTTAATTGATTTCAATGTTATTTAATTTAAGAATATTTATTAAATTACCTCCTAGTCGATTTGTTTAAATATATTTGATCTCAGTTATGGCAAACCGCTAATATTGGAAATAAAAGTTGTTTTAACGTTGCATTTAAAAAAATGACACGCAGTTGGCATTTGGTGAGATCATTTATGTTAGTTAAATAATAATTATGATTTAATTACTAAGTTAGTAATTTAGATAATATTTTATACTATATTAAAATTAAAATTATTTATGTCTTTCGATCTAACCACCGTAAGTAACAACTGGAACATCGCCATGATTGTACAGACCCATTTAGAAATATAAAATTATTATTATATAATATATGTTATTGGTTAAGAATAACTAAAATACAAACTTTTTTTTTATGATTTTAAAGTATTGGTGATGTTTGAGAGAAAAACAGAAATTATTTAGCACTATGTTATTTATTTTTCTTAATCTCTTCGTGTCGTACATTTCATATTTAACCGGATATCATAACATTATAAACATAAACAAATATAATAGGTGTTGTAACAGTTTCAATATCAATGTTTTCACGATAGTTAAAGTTGTGTCAATAATATCTCCATGGAAAATGGAAATTGCAAATATCGAAGAGTCGTAAATATTATATAAAAAGGAAATACTAATAAATTACTCTGTGAAATTTGGAGAAATTATTGAGACAGGCTTAGAATAATATTAATAATTATCAACATACTCAGTGAATGTAACTTTGGAAAATTTCTCGTTGTTCTGTCTCTTGTGGATTTATCGCATTGTTTGACCACTTTACACCTGGGATGCGGAAAAAGTACTTCAAATAAAATCTTACCCTCTTAACTGTATCAATTTTACGTTTTGAGTTTTATTATCTATATTCAATATTATATATTTACAAAAAGAAAAAATAATTCTTGGCGAATTTTGTAAAATTATTTTTATTATTCACACGAAATTTATATATATATATGTCCTACTATTACTATATTGGATGCACCTTAGTCTTCTACGTATAGGTTATGAACTAGGTAAGAAATTTTTCAATAAAGCTTACAAAATATGTATCTCTTTTTCTTTTTAACCCTTTACCCTTTTAGCCTACACTACCATACTATTAACACATAAACCTTTGAGGACCTTAAAGAAATACGAAAATAGAAAAGATTATTGACATGCATCTACCAGTCTTATCTATGAGCAAATAGTTGCAGGGCATCTTGATAGATGTCGAATGTTTCGATAAGTTAGCTTCGAGAGATAGAAGCGCCTTTACTTCTGATATCTCTTTATCACAGCTATCTAGAGCGTCGGAGTCTGACACAACTAAAATATTAGTTCGATTTGAGTGACCTAATGTTGTATATTAGCAAACCTGCAGTGAAATGTTTAATTTCTTCAATATAAAGGTAGTTAAAATGTTTTTCATATATATTTTTTAAATTCATTATAGACTTGCTAATCTATACTTTGAGAAGTAAGAATTATTGATTTTTATAACTAAGTATGCCTTTGAACAGAGTTTGCTCAATTGGCGCTTAGTCGGACCACACCTGTGCACCTTGGCGGTGGCTGTCAGTTTGAACAACACCTGGAGAGCTCCATGTGAGGCTTTCCGCTACGGTGGACTAACAAGTGCGCTGTTAAACACTGCAGCATTCGTGGGTATTGCATTGCCAGTAGTACTGTTGCAATTAGCTGTTGGGCAGCTAAGTCAACAGGACGCAGTTGGAATATGGAAAGCTGTACCATTTTTTCAAGGTACTTATTCTATTATAAATAATTATATATAATAAGTTTTGTAATAGAGTCTTTGAGTTTATTTAGTGTATAGTAAGTTATAAGTAAGGTAACAAATATGTGGCTTAAAGTGCCCATGGTTACCGACGTCAAATATACCATTTGTCTTATTTAAAGTAGTAATTTGTCCCATTATATGGCTTTAAAAAAACAATAAAATTAACTAATTATTTTGATATAATTAAATTCGAATGTGGTATTACAGGTATCGGATACCTCAGGTTGCTGATATCGTGCATAAGCGCTATTTATTCAATGGTCTACGTCGCCCTGTCTCTTACTTATGTTCTGTATACCTTAAGCAATATTTTGCCTTTGTGGGAATGTTATGAAATTTCTGAAATGCCAGTAAGTAAATTAGTAAAATTATATATCCTTTTTGTGTACTGGTTTAACGATGAGAGATGTTTTTACTTCACTGTATGATCCAATTTTTTTTTGTCATACAAATCTGTTACAAATTCTATGAAAAAACTGCCTTTTTAATTTATTTTTTTTAGCTTCACGCTGTATCTCGCATAGCAGAGTAGTCAGTGGGAACCTGGGGACCTAGTGTTGGGATACTCCGTGCCCATTTAACATTTCTGTTCCCCACTCTACCGTACCACCGAACTCTGAAGGCATTGCCGCACTGTGTGTTGAGTGGCGGAAGTCAACCTCGCTTTGCTTCGTTACCAGAACGAAGAAATAAAGATATAAAATATTTCATTTCCTAGAGTAGGAATCGAATCCGCAGTGCCTCTATGCCACGACTGACTGACTTATAATATCTGTCCTTTTGTCTTCTATCCTTTTATGTGGCTAAAATTTGGTTCGCCAAATATTAATTTAATAAATTAATGTTTTACAGGATTATCGCAACGAAATATTTCACAATACATTATCGTGCTTGAAGTAAGTATTTCTTGACAACAATATGAATACGTAGGCACATTTTAGTATTTTTAGTTAGTATACAATTTCGTAAAGGCAAGAACTATTTGTTATACGAGTCTCTACTGTCACAAACAGGAGAGAAAAATACAAAAAACATACGTTAATGTAAACGATAAAGATTGTATATTAACGAATGGCCTTATCATAGGTTCTTTTGTCACTACGATAATAATAATAAAATATTGTTATTTTAAATTGAGCTTTTGAAACATTTTTACTATCTTTCTTCACAGATTTTTTTCTCTTTTTATTTTTCAGTGATAGTTTTCTGGCGCCAATCAAGGAACAACCCGAATATTACGTAGCTCTAGCGTTTATTATTATTGTTCTTTGGATTCTGTTTCCTTTTATGTAAGTAATGGACCTAATTTATAGTCCTTTGTTACATCACTACGTTACAATTCATCCGTACGTCGTATAACAATACACTCCTATTATGTTTTATTCAGTGGCTATTGAATTTTGACAACTTATTGCCTTCTAATTTACATACTTGCAGTTATTTGTTCATACATAAGTTGTAATTACTGTTTTTTTTTCTAAGACTAAACTAGTTTTGTTTTGTCGATAATGAAATATATTTATAATTTCGCAACTACAAGTAGCTATTTTACTTTATCGTTACTTTTTCCACCAATTTCAGCCTTTACAATCCTGTTAAACTTATGAAAAGAATTTTATATGTATTTACCCCGTTGGTACTTTTATTGGGGGTCACCATAGTAAGTTCTATTGGGAACAGACGAGACGTCGCTTCCTTTAACAAGAGTAACGACTGGAAAAACTTAACTCGACCTAATATATGGCAAGGTGCTATAGTTCAAGCTTTGTTGTCTTCTCAGACTGCGAGTGGCTATCTTATTTCTTCAGGTGACTCTATATATGCCAACACGAATGTACAATGGTAAATATTAAAGAATATGTAACTAAATATATTATTCTAAATAGTCAATATTATTTTCTGGTTAACGAAACTTAAATTTTCAGGACATCTATACTGATTGTAGGTGGTAATCTCATAGGTAGCTGGCTGGGCATACTATTTTGGTTTTCTATAAGCGGTGATGGCGAGAAAGCGACGAGTAACATTGCAGTCCTCGTCCAAATATACAAAAAGTTTATTGACAATAACCTGAGTACGGTGTGGCCGTTGCTTACCTTCCTCTTGCTCATACTATCAGGAACTATAACTATGGTAATCTCTTTTTCTTTGCTTTGTTAGTATGGTGTAAGCGTCAATGTTTTTAAACGGTTTTATTTAGCTCACCCTGTTTGTTTGTATGGGTCAAATTTAATAATTGAAATTTAACCCGTCCCGTTAACTGATTGATCTGAAATTTGGTATACGCCTTTGATTTTGGTGACAATACAATTATCCATATTCGATATTATTGTAAATCCAAGATGGCCGCCGCTACAAGATGGCGGACCACTTAGTTTTTTTCAATCCCATCAATATGGGTATCAAATGAAAGGGCTTGTCAAGTAGAATTCAGTGCACTATACAAAAATAAAAAAGTAAAAAAAAAATTTAAGTTAAACACGTGTAAGTTAAACACGTGGGGCACGTCCGTAGATTATCTTAAAGTTATCATTTCATTATTCAATGAATATGATACAGTTACTCCCAAGGTCATTCAAAATTCATTTAAAGTGGACATGCCCCACGATTTTATTTATCTGCAATATAAAACCGTTTAACTTAATTTTTTTTTTTACTTTTTTATTTTAAACTTTAATTTACGTTAAAAATAGATTTGATCTTAAACGACGAGGAATATTGAGAATGCTTTTTAACATTGCCACATACTGAAATAATTTTATGTTTCCATATTATCATTTTCAGCTAACGTTCTTATATCCACTTTACGATCGTTTCCACCGCGTGGGCGGGTACAAGTGGCGGCATGTATCTATGGGGAGCTCAATTATAGGCGCAGTTGGCACGCTCTCTATATTATTTGTAGGGCATCCAGCACTTACATTATTAGAGGACACCGTCGTACCATTTCTCCTCAGTGTTGCCACTGCAATGGAGGTGTCAGTGTTTGTTTTTATTTACGGTGAGTATCTACGAATTTTGAAAAGGTAAACTATGGCCAATTCCTTCCAAGATGTTTCAATACTTAAACGTATTTACTTAAAGGTTCGAGTCCCAATTAGAGTTAAGTATGTTTATATACAAATAATATAAATTTTTAAGATCTGAAGACAAAAGAGGGCAGAGTAAAATGTTTCTTAAATAGGCGAAATGTGGTGAGGCTACCGGGTTAATGCAGGAAATAGGCGAAGATAAATGAAAATATGTATTTATACCTACTAACGGTACTTAACTATTTAATTATTATTTAATTAACCTTAAATTTTCATCTGTCCCCAGGCCAGAAAACATTAGTTGCTGATATTGAATTTTTAATAGAAAGTAAGCTGGCGAAATATTGGATGCTGAGTTGGTATGCTAATCCTGGTATAATCATTCCATTTATGGTGTGGTGGGCTATATCATTCTTCCTGGAAGACCTGAACTGGACAGAAGCTCCATGGAGCGGTTCCGGTATTATTGCTAGTGCCTCCACGACTTTAGTAATAATTGTGACATTTGCAGCCTTATCAGTTGCGAAGCAAGTTCAGTATGACTTCCTAGGGGTGAGTTATCATTGGTATAATCGTTTAGGCTATTTGAATTTTGGCATTGCGAATATTTATACTGGACGTGAATGCGAAGTAGCTTCATAATTTTCCGTTAATGTTCGTCTGAGGACGAGACCTTGCTAGTAAACGCTCACAACATTTGCCTCGTTCGATGTTTCCTCATGTAGTGCGACACAAAATATACTTTTCGAGGAAGTACCACATTTTGGGTTTTGTTGCAGAAACTAAAGTCGTCATTTAAGCCTTCGAGGCACTGGGGTCCCCGCGACCCTATCACACACCACTACTGGCTCGCGAGGCGGGAGGAGGCCGATAGAAATACAATCAGCACACGATATCGAAGGAGGCAGTTGGGGCAATTCTCTGGCAGCTCTAGCTTTGCCGACGTTCCGCGCGTTGTTAAAGTGGATCGTTCTCCAGATATCAAAAGAAGATCTAACTCAGATGACTGGTTGGTGATATCGAGGAAACAGCATATTGCACAATTGACTCAAGACACATATGAAAGTCGAAGGAGATCTAGGTCCTTAAATTGGATTCCCAACAAGACAATTCAGTTACGAAGCAATAATGATTTCCAACATGCAAGTGCAACTACCAAAGATATACATGACAACTCTACACATTCTAATAAACAGACAGACAATGATATTATATCGAATATTAATAACGACCTTGTGTGAATTGTAGAGATTAGATAATATTATATATTATAATGTGTGTAGCTTGTTATATCTAGTCACGTTTAGAAATACCAAATGCCTCTCTGCCTGCTGAACTGTTCCCCGACAAGTATAACCTGGCCCTCTTCAAAGAACCAGTGAATAGGCACTACCTAGGCAAGCATGCTCCACCATCGTTCGCATCATCGCTTACCACCAGGTGAGATAGCGGACAAATACTTGCTTATCCACAATAAAAAAAAAATACCCACTCCTGAGTTGATACACCATTGACTGTGCTTATTAAAAGCTTTTATTTGTTAGAAATAAAATTTAATATATACAATATTTTAGTTTTCATTTAAAATTATTATAATATATTGTACTAATTTATATTCTAATATTTCATATAGGTATTTTAGAATTAATATGAAATAACGAGATCTAGCTCTATGTTGTGCCATCTGAGATGGAGAGTCTATTCTGTAGTAGTAAAAAGGCTGTTTGTGATGATGATAAAAACAAAATAAACAAAAATAAAATAAACCAAAGTCTCTGTTTAATTTTCAATTGTCTTAAAATTGTTATAAAATTATAAATATTTAACAAAATGCAGTGTGTAATAGGTGGTGAGTGTTATATTTGTAAACCTTATACATATGATTCATAACAAAATTAGTAATGTGTGTGTTATTTTTTTTAATATATTTAAAAAAAATCGTAAATTATATTATAATTTCGACTAAACTGATTGAATATCAGACTAGATGAACACACAATATAGTCTACGTGATTTTGTTCTTGTTTGTTGACCTTCCTTTAGGCAGATGACTGTCCCTGTATAAGCCTTACCTATTTATTATCGTGATTTACACTCAAGTATGCCTGTCGCATGGCAAGTGCGTCACGGAAAGGATGCGGTGAAAAATAATTGCTTATTATACTCTATACGTTGCCACTAATTAATTCATTGATAAATGTGCTATAAAATTTATGGTAGCACCATTTTAGACGTGCCGAGTTACAGTGACTTCTAGTACATACAGTATATGAAATGATTCATTCATGTGAGGATTATTCATAAATATATCAATAAAAAATTTTACAAGCTTCACGTATTTTTAGGGTTCCGCACCTCAAAAGGCAAAACGGAACCCCATTATGAGATCAATTTGTTGTCCGTCTGTAATTCTGCTCATCCGTTTCTCAAGACTATTTCATCGTATTTAGTAGGTTCGGTAGAAAGAAACTAGTAATACGTGATTCCCACCGGTAATACGTGGTAAAACCCAATGCCGCTTTTTGTCTAGATCGGGATCTTTAAAATAAAAACTACTAGAACCTGCTGTTGCCCCTGGGAATTTCCTTGTATAAACCATGTAATAACAACTAAATTTTATTAATTTTATTTTAGTTCAATTAATATAGTATTAGTTTAATTAAAATATAAATAATAGTTAATTAAAATTTTCCAAACATTTCCATATACCATAAGCTTAAGTAAATTGAGTCAGTGGACTACTGTTCTACAAAGCTTAAAATTTCATAAATAATTATTCAAATTATTTATGAAACTTTAAGCTTTGCATCAAGCAGGTATAAACGACAAAAACAAACTTAAGAGCTTTTATTTTTAGCTAAGGCGATTTGCGCAACAAGTTACTGATTTTTCCGATGAATATGTGACGCATTGTGACTTTGGGAGGATAAGGCAATTATATAGCTGACTAATGAGAATTAAAATGTCAGAAATGAAATCAAATAACGAGTCGTCGGCCAAACCAGATATGGTCATCATCATGGCTTCTATGGTTATCATGTAATTGAACAAACAATGTGTCTGTTGTGACGAAGGGGCACAAGTGACTGTGAACGTGGCTGGTTGTGGGTTCGATTCCCAACCGAGCTAAAAAAAAAATGATATGAACATATACCGTTCCTGCGCGCACGACGCACTGTTCTCCCAGGATACTGCGCTAGGGATAATACGTGAAGCACAACAAATGACGTACTTCATTTTTTGAAAAAATAATTTTTTTTTTAAAACGTATAGAATATGATATCTGCTTACAATTAAGTACTAATCTTAAGAAGTTGATATATTTGTACATAATATACTTAGTTTGCGTCATTCCACTTATACGGATTAATATCGCCGCCCACTTATAACAACAAAGATATAAGGTACTAAGAACAAGGGACTCGATTTTTACATTCTAGAACTGTTATCCTGAGAGGGTTAAGTCGAGTGCTGACAACCTGACTGTCAAGTGCCTAGGTACCGCCGTCATGCCGTGGACTGTAGAGTCGAGTGTGCATTCGAGTTCGGAACTGCGCGCGAAGCAGATCGCTTTGCGGTTACGGTCGTGCGACTTACTGCTTTGTACTTGTGGAAGTGAACCGAAGTGATGTCTAAGGATAGCCCCAGGCTGAGCCGGCTGGGCGTGCTCGCCCCGGCGGCCTTGTCCGCGTGCATGGACGCCTCCGTGCTGGCCGTGCCCGCTGCTGGCGCGATCGTCTCTACAGTTCTTAAGGAACTCAGCAAGGCTTTTATGCTTAAAAAGTAAATATATCTTAATATATAAATAAGATTAATTGTGATATGTAGTTATAATTGTAATTCGTCTTTAATATTTTTTTGGTCTATGTAGTGGTCTTATTTACCATGCATATAATAATAATTAATGCACGCACACACATGCACAATAATAATAAATCTACTTAAAATCGGCAATAAAAGTCCCTAAATTGTATATAATAACACCATGGTTCTATTTCACGCATACGAGTATATTACGCGTGTTATTCATTTTTAATATTTATATACTTATATTAAAATAAACAATGTGACATAGATTATGATTTATTGCATTATAGATTTTAATGAATTATTTATTTCATGATTAAATGTCATTTTTATTACTTAACTATATGTGACAACACAAGTTACTCAACAATAATTATTTATCTGTTAAAAATCAATAAATATTTATAAGAATAAGCGTTGCCAGATTTTGTGTGGGGGAAGCAGTAGGATTTTCATCTCTAGAATTGTTATTAACTTATTAAAAAATAAAATAATTAAAAAAGAATTCTCAAATTGCATGGAATAATTAACGAAAAGCGAGACCACGTCTGTCCAATCCCGAGACATTTAGATTTTTTGCAAAAAATTGGGACACCCACCAAAATCGGGACGTCTGGCAACACTGATTGACTGAGTATTGATAAGTACCTACATAAATTACGTCGCATATTAATTAATCTTAGCTCTCAAGCCCCATAGATACGTTAAACGAATACCACAATTATAACGAAGAATCTACTTAATAAGTACATAAGGACATATCTATCGACGTGCTTCAGATATATAATTGTATTATTGTTGTCACTTAGCCGGTGCATGATCGTTATTAATTAAATATTTGATACTCGCATGTTGAACACATTATTAATATTCATTACAAGTTGTAATAGCTATTATAGAAGGCCACGTGACGCAGTGGTACAAGCGAGTGACGGTAAACAAAACAGGTTGTGGATTCGATTTAAACTCGAGCAAATGAAAAATTAAATATTTTTATTTCTACGCACTGGTGGCGAGCCAAGCGGCGTTGAGTTTCGCCACTCAACACACAATATATTTAGAATTCATCTTCATTCATCGGAAAGTAGGGAGTTGAATGTCTTAACACTAGGCTGCCTCTGCAAATAAATAAATCATATATAAATAATTATTTACTGAACATTATGACTTAAAAACGCCGTCACAATTATATTTACCTTTAACATTCAATAAAATGTAAGCAATTTAGTGTTTACACGAACAACACCGGACGACAAACTTTACATATCTACAATGAGAATGACATTGTTAAGTAATTTAATGAAAAAATATTACAAAATAAATAACGACTACTTCCTAATCTGGCGTCGGCACTCGGCAGGCGTCGTGACGACACACCGGAGGCCGCGGAGGCGGACCGGAGGCCGAGGTGCTCGTGCTGCACTCATTCGTCTTACCATTCGGGCCGCCGACAGATTTTGTTATACTTCCTATTGTGTAAAATTGAATATGTTAAAGGCAATATGGTCATCATCTAATTATTATATAATCTAATGAAATTGAAATATAATTGCATATCGGTAATGCGAGTCGGACTCGCTCACCGAGGCTTCCGTACCAACTTAAAGGTCGTAGGTCAACGGGAAGTACGACTAATAAAATTTGACGAACTTAATGCAATGCGTTTTCAATATTTTTTAAAAAATATATCACTTTTTATTTTTTTTTCTCTTTTATTTTCATTGTAAGTTCTCACTTCGGGCCAAGTTTCATAACTGGAGGCCCACGGATAAATACGAGAGGTTTTGACTATACGCGGCGAATTTCCTACAAAATACATCAAAAAAGCCTCTACCTTTACCTTTTGTAGTACGGAACCCTAAAAATATTAAGAGAAAATGTTATTGTGTTAAATATGGTATGGTTAAGTTTTTGTTAAATTTCCTATTTGCATAAAGAAATGGAAACGATATGACTAGTGATGCGTGTACTGTTTCATTTTTATTTCATTTATCTGACTGCGGTGCGTAAAATTCTATACTAGAGGGCCCGTGCGGGGCTACGCCCGCTTGAAATAGAAATATTAATAGAGAAATTGTAAACTAAAGACTCAGTCAATTCAGTAAAACAGTTGTATAAAATAACTGTTATGGCAATTAGCAAATTTGTCGAACTAAGAGCTTTAAATTGACATAACTTTTTTATTTATGCACCGATTGTAATAAAATAAACCCTATATATTTTCGGAAGCTTGCCAGAATCCAATAGTGAAAACCGTATCTAAATCGGTTAAGCCGATTATGAGATTAGCTTAGCATTGTTTTGGGTTCTATTACTTTAATAAAGGTTCCCAATAACATTTTTTTAAATATCTTCCAAGTACAGACGCAGAACTCTACTTTATTATAGTATGTACATATATTTCCGATTTCATTATTAATAAAGGCCAGGCGTGGGGGCACACACGTGTGACTGTAAACGCCACAGTTTGTGGGTTCGATACCCATACGCAATGCCTCCAGAAAGAAAGAAACGAAAGTGTATTAATAGGAACGAAGTGTGTTACAATTAGGTTCCCAGGTTCCCTGCAATCGCATATGGCATGAAATAGCGTATATGACGAGACTAAAGATATATGATTAACTTAAACCGTGACAATATGTTGATAGGTATAAAAGGTAATAAGTTTGTCATAAGAAACATTTATAAATAATAGCTAATAATGATTTGCTAATGTGTTAATGACTTTTAAATTTATTAGTCTTTGTGATGTTTTTAATATTTTTAAATATTTCATAGTTTTTATTTCCGCTCTTTTTATGTAAAAAATTATGTAAATAGAAAACTAGCTGTAGCTGTGTTTGTAAAAACACAGCTACAGCTAGTTTGCAGTAGCATTTTGAAAGCAAACGGTCAACAAGTCCATTATTTTTTTAAAATAATTAATATATTTCAGTAGTATATAGAAAAATGCGTTGATTTCTTATTATATTAACGATGTAAACAAAAACACAATAAATTATATGCAAATTATTTATTACTTATGTTGGTCCTTTATTGTTTTGTTTACTTATATTACGATATTTTATATAATAGAAAAATCATTAGGTACATACATACTCATTAATCTCAATAACTAGAACAAGTCAGATAAGGGTAGATTTGCCAAAACTCAACCCCGTTGTATATTACAAATTCTGTATGAAAACAAATTTAAATTTGGAATTAAATTGTAATTGGATTTGAACCCCATGGTACCACGTGGTTTTCTTCAAACCCCTCTGAACTGCCTAGCTGGTCTGATTTTATCAGTTAAAGCGTTATAAATTTTCCTAAAACGATTAGAAAATGTAAGAGAGTAATGTTTTCCTCGCTTTAAAAATAGTACGTATAAACAATGAATATAAGTATATTTATCAAAAATAATTTGTGGCGATAAAAAATATTGAAAGAATGTGAAATAAAGATTTTTTTAATTACTGATGGGGTTATTTTAAAAATTCCACCGCTAAGTTGGAAAGGGTCCGACAAAAACGTTATTGAGGTTGGCATAATATTTATCTTAGCATTGAATAAAAACATAAAATATTTGGTATCGTAATATATACAAATTGTGCCTTAATATAAATTGATTGAGTAGTAGAAAATTAATGTATTAGATTTTTATATATATTTTTTATCTGTTTCTTTTATTGTAAGTTTATACATATCAGTGGATACTAAATATGAATCAAAATAATTATATATTAGTAATACTTTCCTTTTTATGTGTCTTTTATACAGGTACAATAAAATACATTTTTTTTCAGCCTCAAATTGTGTCCCACATATACTCGAGGTACGAAAACAGGGTACCTACCAAGACACTTTGTTCTCCACTTTCTTTAGAATATTTATTTATTAATGAACTCGACAATTAAATCAATTACATAGATTGCTAGCGAAAGATACCAAAAGCAACTTAAAAGTATACCATTTTACCCGCACGTATCCCTTGCTCTTAGATACTATTAAATTCATTATATTTGGCCAAAGGCGCTCATAACCGCTTATTAGTAATGGGAAAAACCAGAGAGCTGCGAATGCGTATACTTACTGTTTAAAGACAACATTTCTTGTGAAATTACACAAGGAAAGGGGAAATGTAATAATGTAATGATGTTTAACAAAAACAATTCAAAGAAGGTTTCCGTACACGCAAGACTAGTGACGTACCTAATCTATAATTATCGATCAATAATTACAGCGAATATTTTATTTTCGTAATACTTAGTTGATGTTTGCTTAACAAGGAGCAATGCGTTCACAAAATCATAGTTTTGTTATCTGCTTAAACTTTACAATACAATAGTTTACAATTACATGCTTGTACCAAATAACATTTAATGCCTCAAACATGCCTCAAATAACATTTAATTAATTTTACATAAAACTCAATAATTTTTTTAATGTAAAATTTAATATTTTTTGAATTTCTGAAATTAAATGACATAAAAAGAAAATAAATTCATAGTTTAACATGTCCCAAGTATAATTCAAGTTATCGTTTGGTTCAACCGCAAAGTATATATACAAGTTTTAAAAGTATATATTTAAATTTCAAGAAGAATCAAGAAGCATGGACACGAACTCGTTATAATTTTTTGACGTGAAATTGTACGTAATCGTATAATTCCACAGCTAACATAAACTATTTCATAAGCATATTTTCAGGTTAACAAAAATAATAATTGTTTGTTATTTAAAATTTGTTTCATAATTTCATTACATTTGCTCGTATTTATTGTTTCATATATTTTTTTATATTTAGACTGCCATTACCCACAATGTATATATTGTATATAGATTTAAGTAAATATATTTTGGAAGTTGTAGCTTATAAATTTTTTTATAAATATATTTACTATGGATACCTATTATATATAAATAAAGGCCATCCGGTACACAAGTCCTCATACTGACAAAATTGCACATTATGTATGCTTGAAAATATAAGAATACTTCAACTACTAAAATAAATTAAATATTTACCAACTTGTTTCAGATGGTATCACGGGATCATGTCCGCAAAGGAAGCGGAACACTTGATGATGGAGAAAGGGCGTAATGGATCATTTCTAGTCCGTGAATCCCAGACGCACCCTGGCGAGTATGTACTGTCGGTGCGCGTGCGCGGCAGAGTTAGCCATATTATGATCAAACGTCAGGTGAGTTATGTGAAAAAATAAAAAAATAATTAATAAAAAAAACTTATGGGAAATAATATTTCAAACTATTTTTTTATTTCCTACTTCATTTTGTTTTTAAATTACTCTGTTTTTCAATGCTTTCTTAAGTGAAATAGTAGGGATCTAATATTTGATTTAAGAAAATTAAAAACATATTTTAAAATGACCATGAGTCTGTTCGACGCACACAGATATGTGGTCTTAATGTCATTTTTGTTTCATGTACCCTAATAGTACATGTAAATTATATTATTTAAACTAGCGGCCGCGTGAACTACGTTATTATTAATTTCAGTCTCCACGAGTACCTACGTCCTATAAATGACGTTTATGCAAAATTTGAGACTCCTAGTATTTAGTAACGAATGATAAAGACAAATGTCATTAGTGACGAAGTTTCATACAAACTTTCAACCCCAAAAACAACCCCTTAGAAGTCGAATACTGCAAATTCCCGTCTTAGCGAGCACCTACGTCCTATAAGTAACTCCTATGCGAAATTTGAGATTCCTAGCACATGTAGTTTCTGAGATTTCGTGATGAGTGAGTGACCTTTCGATTTTATATATATATACATAATTTAACAATATGAAATTAGTTTCAAAAATTTGTATTCTATGCAGAGTTTATTTGAATTAGATGGAAATTGGTGCATATTACCTTAAGGAAACTATAAACCTCGTAACAATAAGCAACAAATGCTTAATTATATTTTTCTGGCGAATTGAACCCTTATCATTTTTTTAATAAATTGTAGTGTAATTATTCCTGTGCTCGTCGCCTCATTTCACAGAAGTGCGGTTACTTTAACAACTCAACTACATATACATATAATAATGGGTGTAATTTTAGCAAGTAGCTTGAGATAATTTGAAAACATTTGTGCCGAGTTTTTGTAAGGTATTAGCTAGCTACTTATACGTGAAAAGAATAATAAAATAATAGTTATATTTTAAAATAATAGATTTTAAAATATAACTATTATTTTAAATAGCATGTTTTAAATAATATGTTCTACCGTATGAATTCTACATAAATATTGATATTTACCTATGTATATCAATAAGATTACGTTGGTGTTTATAGACATACTTTTGTAACATGTACTAGTACTTATACTAAACTTAAATGAGGGCATATTCATTTCTTTGCTTGGTGTCGAGGTAAAGCGCGTCGTTGAGTTCCGCCACTTAACACGCAATCTTAACAATAGGTTCCCTCTACCCATTCTGATGTGTGCGGGATACAGCGTGAAACTTACCTACTTTTTTTTTGATAGTGTAATGTAGTTATAAATAACACCAGTATACGAATTGCATGTTGCAATACGCATACCCACGACTTCTAAGCTGATTCTGATGGCCTGGTACTTGCATGCAACTTCGTTGCAGGTCTTGTGAGGATCATATAGTGTTTTGTTTGTTGTACGCGCACATCTTCTGAACTACTGGGCGTAGTGGTTGCGGGTTCGATCCTCACTCGAGGAAGTGAAATATTTATTTACTTAGAAGTTGTGGGTATGCATATTTCCATTTCTTCGCTCTGATGTCGAGGCAAAGCGAGGCGTTGGGTTCTGCCACTCAACACGCAATGCCACCAGAATTCGGTAGAAAGAGAGTCCGGGAGAACAGAGTGTCTTAACACTAGGTTTTCTCTGCCTACCCTGCTGTGTGCGGTAAAAATATTACTTATTAAAAATCATCGGAAATATTTTATTTTATTACAAACTACGAAGGCTCAATCGTTCGTTCCGTGTAGTTGCGTGACTCGTCCCTTTCCTCATATTTACTATGCTCATTTAATATTCAATATTTTATAATGGATTGTAGCAGAATATATTTTTATTAAATTATTGAATAAATTTTACATTTTTAAATATAAATTATTATAAAAAAATACATTTAAAAATATAAAAAAACACTCTTCCGAGGGCGGGACAGGGGTCCAAGCCATCGGTGGTTAGGGCTCCAGAGAGGAGAACCTCCGCGCATTATGGATCGTTATTGTTATTATTTATAAAATGTAATCATGCAATTAGTCTTACCATATCTATTTATTTATTTAAATTTCCAATATGCTAATACTTAAAGAATAAACAGTTATATATATGAGCCTATTAAAAGAAATGAGATATTTTATATTTTCATTTTCTTCGCTATGATTTGGAGGCGAAGCGTGACGTTGCGTCCTACAAACACGCAATTTTCTGTGGAATTCAGCGGAAAACGGGGGACGTAGTGTCTTAACACTAGGTTTCCTTTTCCTATCGGTTTGAGTTTTTAAAACTACATAACCATGTTTGAATTATGCTTCAGAAGTTCGTTACTTTTAATTGAGTATGGTATTAAAACAAATTTTGCTCTTATAATATCTTTAATATTTTTTTAAACCGTTATTCCACACTTAAGAAAGAAAAATACTTTTTAGAAAACATTTTACAATTTTTTTACATACCGGGGCTTGAACCCGCATCTCTTGGAAACCTTCCAAGCGCTCTAAAAAACTAAGTCATACGTTCAAACCTTTTGACAAGTTTCATATGGGAGCAGTATCTAGAAAATGGGAACACTCCCTTCAGGTGTGATAAGGAAGCACTACATTATCTCCTCTGTATTTCTGAATTCCGGGTATCAAAGTGCACTTCGCTGCATCTGACTGTAAATGAGATGCTAGTGGTATATTGGTATCGTGTATACCAACAATATATTTATTATTGATTAACTTGAACATTTTGCAATTTTGTAGAATAAAAAATAATAATAATAATAATTAATTCCTTATTTTTTCCTATTTCGTGAATCATTTTATGCGTATAAAAATAAATAATATAGGTATAAAATAATAATACAGATTACTATATAAACATTACAAAATGTCGTTCCACACTGCGTTAATGCACTTGAAATTGCACGTCGCTTGCATAAATAAAACCTGTGCATTGCACTTTTAAGTGCAATACAATATCAAGTTCCCAGAACTGTATAGGAGGTATTCTCATTAAATGTTGCGAAAACGAGGTGATGGCAACATTTCTCTGTCCTACTTGATCAGACGCTCCTTAAAAACTGAAACAGGAGACTGTCTAGCCAACCTAGGTACCTAACTGCATTTGAGTATCAGGACCACATAATAACTGAGAAGGTCATACACGTACTAAATGCTGGTCATAGTGACACCTTAAAATGACCATCACCTTATTTAACCATCATTTTTTGGTCAGAAATAAGGTTCAACGATTTCGATATTGGGGGTCAGGTCAGGTCATGCGGCAACGTTGGCTTTAACAGTATGCACTAAACTTTCTTAAAATATTCGATTAATAAAATTTGATAGAGAGAGAGAGAGAGAAACGGAAAAAATGGAAATGATCTGACAAAAAGGGTCAAAGTTAAACTAATATTACCCAAGCAAGATAAAACGGCTATTAAAATTAATTGAAAGAGACAATTTTATTTTATAAATATTGGGAGCTTATCAATTAAAAACAATTTAGTATTTTTATGACCATTTCCATTTTATGAAATGCTGCATGCAGCTAAAAAAGCAGCTGCAGTTTCAAGTATCAAAAATATCTTATTTTGAAAAAGTTTCTAATTTAGATTATAATAATAAATATAGGCTTTTTAGGTATCTGTCTAAAAAAAAATTATATATATTTTTTTATCTCCTATTTGCATTTGCTAAGAAAAAACAATGTGATATATAACATAATTTATTTAAAAAATAAAGAAATAAGAGAGTAAAAGCAGTTAGAATTAAATTACTATAAAATAGATTAATTTTTTCTTTGATCAAATTACTTCTTCGATTAAACTTATTTATTAATTAAATTAACGTAACGCGCGTTACAGATGCATCACTTAACATAAATTAAAAGTGCGCAACACCGTCATTTCGTGCAACGTATTTTCACCAGGATGCCATAAAGTGCTAAGAGTTGAACAAAACAGGGCATGCGCAGTAATCTAGACTGCAAATAGGTCGTTAGTGCATTCGGCACAACCTAACTTCAGTTCCGTAGATCTGTCGTGAAGTTAGCTCGCAATGTTAAATGCATATTGCACAAAATACCAGGAGATCATGTCTACTGAGGAGGCTGCGTGTGACGTGTGATTGGTCAAGCACGTGGATATAGGAAATGCATTGTGCATCGGCGCAAGTGTTATATTCTCAATCGTTGGTACTGATTGTGCACGCAACAGAATAAAGGGCGGGTTCTATTGAATTTTTATAAGGTATGGTTTTTACTCAGTTGACTCTAATATAAGCAAATTTGAAGTGTAAATTAATCTTTTAAATCACTTTTATGACAGTAATGGTTTGCAAATATGATGATGATGATGATAATGATGATGTCCTCCCAGACGTATCCGTCGACGGTGACACACTGTTATCAGTAATTTATATTTCGACGTTCGTGAGCGCGAATGTGACTTGCAAAACCAAATTTATTTTTAAAGATTCTGTCACATATAGAACAGTTTATCTGCCCACTATCATTATATGTGTAGTTATAGGAGGGCTTGGGTCGAGTTTCACAAGCTAGCCTTTGGCGTCAAGATGTTCGATACGAGCGCGCTCAAACTTATTAATACCCGTTTTGACAGCATTTCGCCACTCCGGTCTCTGAGTAGCAAGCTCGTCCCAAGAATCGCAAGATATTCCACAGGATGTTAGGTGGCGTTTCAGAACATCTTTGTAGCGTAGAAATTGTCCTCCGGGTTTGCGCTTTCCTGAGCTAAGCACTGAATATAAGACTGAGTTTGGCAACCTTGAGGAGTCCAGATTTTCCCCTCGCAGGCTGTTCTGCTGTCAGAATCTGAGTTTTTGACACGCTGATTACAAAGCCGAATTTTCGACAGGAGTCGTCCAAGTTGTCGACGTATCTTTGCAGATTCTCCATACTGTCAGTCATAAGGCAAACATCGTCTGCATAAAGAATTTCCAGTACAGATGTCAGCTGGACTAAGTATATGTTTTGCTCTGAAACGGGTAAGGTCATACCCGTTTGTACACTCTTGTCCATACGCACATTTAGTGAAACACCATCATTGCAGTTCCTAAGATATTATATAATTTCAATTTAAAGCTTAAAATCATTTAATGTATTTGTTAAGGTTACTCGTGATCGAAATTCGGTATATATTTTGCTCACTTAAATTTGTATATTACTATTTTAAAGGTAAGCTGAATTGATAATTTTAAGCTAAATTCGTATAGGTACTGCCAATGCAACTTTGTTTTTTAATCAACCTTTATAATTTATTTTGTGTATTTTTTCTAATATACATGGTAGTTAATGATTACTCTATGTTGTAATGATATCTAAAATAAAAAGAAAAATAAATAAACAAGTGACTGTTTATTAAGCTGTCATTGAAAAGAGACGTCGTTTTATTATAGGTTATGGGCCCGCGCTCATAATTTTCGCGATTTTGTAATTTTAACAAGAATTTTGAATCGCAAGTATTAAAGGATAATTACAAGTATTTTGCAGATTATAGCAGTGTATATTCCTATCGAAGTTTAACAATGTCGACGAACTATCTTGTCAATGTACCAAAGCTAACGGGGCGTAATAATTACAGTGAATGGTGTTTTGCGGCAGAAAATTTTTTAATCTTGGAAGGCACGAAGCACTACGTGTGGCCAGAAGAAGGAAAAGAAGTAACTGCAGATGACGAAAAAACAAAAGCAAAACTAATAATGACAATTGACCCATCTCTCGTCTCCGTACGTACATGTAAAAAACGTTAAAACTTCGAGTGAATTGTGGAATAAGCTTAAACAACTTTTCGATAACGGATGATAACCTGATAACGGATTTTCACGTAGAATAAGTCTACTAAGGAATTTAATTTCGATTCGCCGAGAGAATTGCAATTCGATGACGTCATACGTTACGCAGATTATTGAGACTACACAGAAGCTTGGTGGAACAGGATTTGAAATAAATGACCAGTGGACAGGATCATTGCTGTTGGCGGGATTGCCTGGTCGTTTCTCCCCTATGATTATGGCAATAGAGCACTCTGGAATACCTATAACAGCAGATTCCATCAAAACGAAATTGCTGGATATGGATTTGGCAAGTTATGATGAGAGTGAAGTTAGTGGTGCTTTTGCAATTCATTCTAAGTACAGAGGAAAACAAAATTCGAATTTATCTATGGCCAGAAAAAAAAAGAAATGACGTAGGCAACACTACTTTACCGACGTCAAACGTCAAGCAGATAAAGTGCTATCGATGTAAACAGTTCGGCCATTATAAAAACCAATGTACAAATAATGAAAATAACTCGTCAAATAAAAGAATAAATAAGGAAAGAGTGCAGTCAAATGCTTTTAGCGCAGTGTTTCTGAGTGGAAATTTCTACAAAGATGAATGGTATATCGACTCGGGCGCGAGTATGCATTTTACAGCAAATGAAAGTTGGGTTATAAATGCACAGTATGAACAATGCAAAGAAATTGTTGTTGCAAGTAGTGAGACGCAGACAGCTCACTCAACGATGATATAAAAATAAGACTGCAAGATCGGCCCCAACGGATGAAGAAGGTTCCAGAAAGATATGGGATATCAAACCTGTGTGTAGACAGTGAATTACAGGATGATGTGGCAGGTTTATCTCTTGAGGATGCTTTAAATGGACCAGAAAAGGAGCAGTGGAAATTGGCTGTAAAAGAAGAGTTACAGTGTTTTAAAGACAATGATGCGTGGGAGTTAAGTGATGCTCCAAAAGATGGTAGGGTTATGCAGTGCAAGTGGGTTCGAAAAAAGTATGACAGTGAAAATAAAGTCAGATATTGTGCGTGTCTAGTTGCTAAAGGCTTTACACAAGTAGAAGGTGTAGATTTTACTGAAATTTTCTCTCCTGTAGTTAGACATACTACTCTTAGGCTACTTTTTGCGTTGTCAGTACAACTAGGTTTCGATACGACACATCTTGATGTAACAACTGCTTTCCTGAATGGTTCTCTTGAGGAAACTATTTATATACATTTACCTAAAGGTTTTACTGAAAGAACAGAAAAGGGTCAAGTACTTAAATTAAAGAAAGCCATTTATGGGCTCAAACAGTCCTCAAGAGCGTGGTACAGGAAGGTAGATGAATGTTTGTTAAGCATAGGCTATCTTAGATCTAAAATAGAACCATGTATGTATACTAAAATGCAAGGTCAGTTGAAAACTATTGTAGCATTGTTTGTCGATGATTTTTTATTTTTTCTAATAATACTAATGAGACTAAGTATTTAAAGCAGGTTCTTGCTAGTCATTTCAAGCTTAAAGACTTGGGTGAAATAAAAAAGTGTCTTGGTGTCAATGTTACTGTTGATAAATGTAAGAAAACAATAACATTAAGTCAGAGAGATTATATTGATCAGTTGTTGCATAAATTTAACATGACACAATGTAAACCTGTTCAGACTCCAATGGAAACTAAGTTAAATGTATCCAAGAATGAACATTGTGTCGGTAGTTTTCCATATCAACAAATAATTGGAAGTCTTATGTATCTTGTTGTTTTAACTAGGCCAGATATTGCATATGCAGTTGGATATTTAAGCCAATTTAATAATTGTTATTCTCATGAACATTGTGCATATGTAAAGCGGTTATTGAGATATTTAAAATATACTAGAGACTATGGTTTAAAGTATTCTGCTTATGGGATTGTTGATGCTGATTGGGGTGGAAACATTATTGATAGGAGATCATACACTGGAGTTTGTTTTTCTTTATCTGGCTGTGTTATATCATGGGAGGCAAACAAACAGAAAACTGTCGCCTTATCCAGTAGTGAAGCCGAATATATGGCGATTACTGAAGCGTGTAAAGAAGAAGTGTATTCGCGAAATTTACAATATGAAATAACACATAAATTGTCCAGTATTGATCTTTTTAATGATAATCAAAGTGCTCTAAAGTTAACTGTGAATCCAATTTTCCACAAGAGAACCAAATACATTGACATTAAATATCATTATTGTAGAGAATGTGTAGCAAACGATATTGTGAATGTCAAGTATTTGCCAACCGCTGAAATGCCTACAGATTTATTTACTAAAAGTTTATGTCCATTAAACATAAATTTCTAGAAAGATTGGGTGTAGAAATTGTTTAGTGGTTTAGTGTATTTGTATTATTAGATATAGTGGGGGTGTTGTAATGATATCTAAAATAAAAAGAAAAATAAATAAACAAGTGACTGTTTATTAGCTGTCATTGAAAAGAGACGTTGTTTTATTATACTCTACATTATGTAAAAAATACTGAATAAACAGAAGTGCGGAAGTTACCAAAATCAGTAACACGAAACTAGATCCCCTACTTTTCATTATTTTCCCTAAGTTCGTGACAAATAAATCTACGTAATATCAACACATTGACTTCTCTGTCTTTATTAATATTGTTTATCTTAGTCTTGTTATACCTAAGTCAAAATAAAGATCTTTTTATTTTTTCAAGAGTATACTAAACACAAAATGCCGTACAAACTGGTTCCGAAAATAAAAGCCATTAGCCAAATATATAGCTCTATAAACTGGCATATTAAGCTAGCTTCAAAAAATTAAACTTGAAGTATATAAAACTTCAAAAATGTAGTTTTGAAACTGAGCAGGGGTACAAAGTGTGACTGTTAAACCGACTTGTTGTGGGTGCGATACCCACTCGAGGAGATGAAAATAGAAATAATATAGAAAATATTTATTTAAATTTATATTTCAGGCAAAGCGCGGCGTTGAGTTCTGCCACTCAACGTGCAATGCCTCCAGAACTCCGCAGAAAGTGGGGAACGGAATGTCTTAAAAACACTAGGTTCCCTTCGCCTACCCTGCTGTGTGCGGGATACAGCGTGAAGCTGATTTAATGAGATTTTTTTTTATGACAGTTTTAATATCTTTAAGCTGATCTAACCTAATTTTTTTCATTTACGAATTCTTTACAATCAAAACCTATAAGGGTGTTTATTTTTTTTTATAATAACCTTACTCGCGGGGTAAAAACTTGTGGCCCGAAATAGGGGCCTTAAATTCACGAAGTTAGAAACAGAGCTAAATTTTATCACGAATTAGGGTTCAAACAAGAGGTCCACAAATAAATTAATATAAAAATGAAACTTTAGTTAAACCGCATAACTCACACATTAAATTACTGCCAAAAGACCCACTTTGATCACACTAAAATTTGCAAATTCATATAACCTTTAATAATGTATTTACAATAGTTTAATGTTATAAGAGCCTTAAACTGCCGAACCCCCGTACCTTAAAAAAAGGAAAGTATAGAATACTAGTATAGACAACCAAAAAGATGGGAAGATGAGTCTAGCAAAAGACAGGAAAACAAGGAACTCTTTAGAGGAGGCCTTTGTCGACAGACAAGCTGTTGATGAATAAAATTGGACAAAAAAATATTTAAAAAAAAACCAATTTAGTTTATTCAAATATATATTGTTTATAAAAAAAGAAACAGCAATTATTATTTTATTATGAAAACTTTTAACATGTTAGCAATGCTAGAACGCAGAGGTAACATATATAACAACATCAACAACTCTTATTAATCGGCCTAATCATATGTTCTTCAATTGAGCTTCATTTCTTGGCTAAACATTTCTCTATATAATCATGCATGGATCTCAGATTTTGCTGAGAACAATTTGACAGATACAAAGTGAAGAAAATGGCACTTTTCTTTACCAATGGAATATATTCATCACAATAATAAGGAAATGCCATAGCAAGATCAGAAGTAATATTATGTAGATCTTTAACAAGCATTACTCTGGTCTGGTCTAAGCTTTCTCGGTACTCATTCATGAACTCATATATAGAGTAAATTTTGAGATTCGGAGTATCTACAGCAACATGAACTTCTTTACTTTCATTTTGTAAATATTTAGATGCAGTTGCTGCCAAGTCTTCTACAAAACTGTTGAATTTGACATGGTTACTCTCATTATTATATGTAGAAATGAAAGACCCAGCATTTTGATTTTCATATATAGTTGCAACCCCAGTTTTTACTTGCAATATAGAAGTATAATTAATTTTATATTTTTCTTCTAAATCATTTACATTGTGGCAGAATTTTGACTTATCATAAATTTTATTAACATCAGCTGATGACAACGCATATGGGTAATAATTATAAGTTAAAGTTGCAAAAATTATAACTAAAGAAGCCATTATAACTTGAATATGATATGATTTATTTGTTTGAGTATTCATTATAACTTGAATAGGATATGATATATTTGTTTGAGTTTTCATTATAACTTGAATAGGATATGATTTATTTGTTAGAGTTTTCATTGGTTCACTTCTTTGTGATGTATTTAAAGATTGTTTTGATGCTTTGATTTTATGTTCTTCATTTGAAG